>OX637867.1:451234-508734 GCA_951802705.1 Netelia virgata | reverse complement strand
GTACGTGTATTTCGCGTGCGTAAAAACGACGTTGTCGACAGGGTTGTGAAAGGAAAACCTTGGACGCTCGAATATTACCGTATATATATATATATATATTGTATATTGCAGTATATTCGGGGGAGGTGTGGTTCCGCTTATATCTATATCGTGTCTTTATTATAGAGTTCGAGGTATGCAACGTAGTAGCCGGAACGAACGGAAAAAGGGTTGATATTTTTATTCGGTCGAGAGGATTCGTTTTCGCCCATCGACCATCGTCGCGACACTACCGAGTTTTACGCGACGTGAAGGGAAAGGAGGATTAAAATGCTTTTTTTCGGTAAAATTAAAATTAGCCGAAAATATCGAGCGCCGTCGTATAACGTTGCAATTAATGAAAGAATCTGATCGACGGCGCGTAGCCTCCGTGATATGGGCAACTTGCGAGTATCGCAGAGACGCGAGAGTAGATGGAGCGCAACGAGACCCGTTTGCTCTGTTAGTGAAAAGAGACGGAGATGTATGGATTTAACGCCGCATACGAGCCAAGTCCAAAAAAAAGAACGAGGTTAGAAGGCTAAAAGCAGACTTACGCGACGGCAATCGCTACGGTTACTCGATTTGCCCGCTCGTACGAGCTGGAAACCCGACACATATCGTTCGACGTATCTTGCCATTTTTTCCTCTTTTTCTTATTTCTCTCTTTCTCTCCTTCGAAAGGTCAATCAGATTCTCTCGAACGTCTCGGCGGCGAAATAATCTCGGCGAATCTTCCATCAATGTAGGTACGCGTGATCGATAAATGTCCGATAATAATAAATTCATAATTGATTCCCCTCTCTCTCTCTCTCTCTGTCTTTCTCTTGGGAATAAGCCCCGATCGAAACACCGAGAGGAGAGTCGAAAGTTGCCGCTATATATTCTTCGTACGAGTGGGTGCGTTGACGAATTTTTACGAATATACGATGTTCCGTTTATCGTATATTATATTTTGCAAGATCTCTCCGGCACATGGCTCGCGTATCTCGCGCATGGAATATCATTTCGGAATAAATTATCGGATCTTTTACCGTTATGTACCGCAACGCCGCGTTCGATGACACGCCAAATGATTTACTGTATATGGACGAGCGCGAAACTGTTTTATTTTTTGTAGCAATTTATAGACACATATAGGTTGGGACCAAAAAAAAAAGACAAGAATTACCGAAATTAAATTAAAGGAAGAAAGTTTATCTACATATCGTACTATGTAGATAGGCGAGTCTTGACCTATCGAAAGAGAGAAATGGAGATCAACGCCAACAGCGACTATCTCTCGAGCCACATTGGCAGAATAAGAAACGAGAAGGTATGTAGAGGAAGAACAGGGAGAGACTCGGAGTTTTCCGCATCGACGTATAAAACGTTGTTACGAATAGCGAATAAGAGACGAGGAAAAGATTGCGATTCCGTACTCGCGGCTAATGATAATTCGTCGACGCTTTCCTCGATCCTCGCTCGAGACCGATTTTAAAAAATTCGTAGACCGTTCTACTCTCTTTGTAATACTAATAATAACAACGATTAAAATAATAATCTACCAATGCTCCGTTGATGATCCGAGGGAAATTATGTCTCGAGTCGAACAAAAATAAGAGAATTTCTCAACTTGCTTCTCGCGTCGTTATATGTGTTTAAGACGACCAGAAAAAGGAAATATTCGCGAGATTCGAGCTCATGCTAATCGTTATTCTCGTTACCTCTCTCTCTCTCTCTCTATATATATATATATATATATATATATATATATATATATATATATGGCAGTATATTCCAGACGGCATATCCAGAAGGGAGAGGGAATCATTTTGTACTGCAACTCGGGCCTCGTTGCCCCACCCAAGCTGCACCGGGGCGCCCGCGCGCGCGCGCGTTTATCACGAAATCCCTGTAATTGTCAGAACGTTAGGAATGCTCGCAAACTTCAGAGGGAACTCGCACTCTCTAGAATGAGAAAGAGGAAGAGGGAGCGAGAAAGAGAGAGAGATACTTTCTTGACTAACACGAGAATATCTAACGGAGATTTTTCATTCGGACGATTCCACCGTGAATAAGTCAGGTCTCTACGTGTACCGACGCGATATTCACGCCGAGAATGAGATTTCTGTTTCCACGAGAAGCGTACGAGCGATTATACTCGTTTCCCCCATGAACACGAGAAAAGATGTCGTTCCGCGTTGGCTAATTGTGGAAACGCTCCATCCAATTGAACAAATATCTCGCTCAGTTATCGCAACGGATTCACGTTATTTTCTCGTGTTTTTTTTAATCAGCCGAACATGGATTTTTGATATTACCTCAAGCACGCGTAATTTTGTAACTCGTGATAAATCTCTATGCTCGAAACGAACCGACGAAATAAGTTTTTGGCCAACGTAAGAAATAAATATCAAAATTCGCGTAAGTTTACGAAGAGTTTACGTATCGGCTAAAATCCGATGGAAGCCCGTGCGATCGAGTCCTTTATTTTGATCACAAGATATACCACGATATACTCGTCGACGGGATATTTTTAATCATTGATGAAACGAGAGAAGATACGTATCGATTAAACGAGCTATGTGATATTTTGACAATGGCCCGAAATACGAGCACAGCTGCGGTGTAATCAAGCGCGAGGAAAATATTTTCTATATTATAATACGGTAATAACGTCCTTCTCGTATTTTTATTCCGAGCTCGCGATATACGTGTGTGCGTGCGTATTTTGAGTCGACGATCGTTTCTTTCTCACGAGATAAGGTAAGCGATAAATCGAATACGATAACGATTGTAGATGAAAATTCGTGGGTTATAATAATACGTGTATAGGAAGAAAAAATATGTATATGAAAAGAGAATGCTGCGGTGAAAACCAAACCGCGCAAAAGGGATAAGCTTTAATGGGGTTACATATATGTATTGTATATAGGTATGCCGGCGCGAAAGCTCATCTGACCGTGGTAATTATTGGCCTGGAATCGCCGAGCTCGTCGTGTGCCTCGTCGAGAAAAAAAAAAGAAAAAAGAAAAAAGAAAAAGAAAAAAAAAAGAGAGAGAAAAAATGAACGTCAGCAAAGTAGGTATCTATACTATGCATACTACTATATAATATACGTATATTGATAAAAGCGAGTTCTCTCGCACTGCTTGGTCTTGCGTTGAAAAAGTTTCAATGGCGGAGGTGATTTCGACGAGTTTTTAAACAATTCTATAAATGTCTAATTCCAAGTACGAAAAACTGACGTTCTCTTTTTTTATCGACTAACTAGCTCGGATAAATAACGAAGCGAGGCGAATAAACGAGAAGTCGAGAAAAATACGTGAGTATTATCGGCCTCGACCTTTGGAACGATCGATACCGATCTACGCCCTGGGCCCTTGGTCGTACCATCGGTCTAGAACCTCGTCGAACGAGACTTATCTATCGTTAAACTCGCGTGGAGCGTCACTGCGGCACAGCTGCTCGTCTCGACGACGACGACGACGACGACGACGACGATGTATTCTCATTTCTCCCACCCCGGAAACGAGTGAAAAGTGGAACGAGGAAAAATACGGAAGTCGAATGGTTCGAGAGGCAAAGTAGGAAGTTTGTGAGCAGGATTATCGTTTCGCATCGAGAACACGATCGGTACGAGAGAAAGAAGAAGGTTCGGGTACGAGGAGAAATAACAGAGCGTACGCGTCTTCGTACGAGCGCGGTGAGATCTCCCCGTGTGTAACGACCGTCCGTGCGGAGGAAGAGGGCGAACCCGATGTCACCGCGACCCTTCTAATTATAGATATAAGAGCCGAGGGTTCTAATCGCGACAGCGACCGAGTGAGAAAAAGGTACGAGCGATCGAAATACGGGAAAAGAGAACCAGCCGGCCGTACCAAGTAAATAAATCCAAGTCGGCTTCGATGTTGATTCGTTAATTAACCTACTAAAACCGACTCGTTTCGTCCCGTGCAATTATTCGCGAGGTCTCTTCTCTTCTCGAGTAACGTGGATGGATTAATAGGGGTGTACATATGTATATATATATTTATATGAGTGTTTGAGCGAAGGGCAGAAGGACGAATTGATAGACCAAGCGTGAAAAATAAACCCTCTTACAATTAGTATGTATATAGTGTTGCAGCAAGAGTTATATACCTCGTATGTATATATATATATGGTAAAAAAAAAAGTACGCGTATAGAAGGGGATAAGAGGAGAAGGAGGGAGAGAGAGAGAGAGAGTGTCGACGGAAGGGAAAGAAATTATTATATAGGTGTATCGAGGTACCGACGACGTCGACGGCGACGGCGACGACGACGGCGACGACGACGGCGACGACGACCATTCGGGCATTGGCCACGAGTTCTCTCTTTTTCTTCTCTCGCCTCCGAGCTACCGAGAGAGCTAGGGAAAAAAATCGATAATTCACTACCGAGGAAAAAAGAAAAGAATGTATAGGACTATCCAACCCTCGTTGTCGAGTATTCTTCTACTTCCTTGCCCAACGAGCTACACCTACGTCGTCGCACTCGCGAACCTAAAATTTCGTTGCGAATACCGACATTTAATTTCATCAACTATTTCCTCATTATTTTATTCGTCGCGAGATTATAAATATACGTGCATTTTTTCAATTATCGGGATCGAATCCGATTAGATTTTCGTCTCGGCGCGTGCGCACTCGATACTTCCGCGTGTTACGGTCGTTAAACTCGATTTATAGTTATTACGTCGAAATTGTGTATCGACGATATATGTGCGTAGGTAGATATAAGCGTAAGATTAGCCCGAGTCACGACGAGTCGGTGACGTCCATGAGTCAATAACGACCGACTGGGACCAGCAATGAAATTCGGACAAAACGAAGAAGAAGAAAACGACGAAGACGAACAAAATTGCGAGTACTAACGTACGAGCGCGTGTTGACAAAAAAAAACACACAGGAATATATCGCACACGCGGATAGAAGGAGAAAGATTCGAACGTACGATCGATTACGTTTCGTTTGGTCGACCTGGCGACGACGTAATACACGGGGTGGAACGGAGTTAGATCAAAGTTGTTTTTCAGTGACCTCGAAACCATTGAAAGGATTTACTTACTCGTATTTACTTACTCGAAATTCTCTATATAGGTACGTAAGTATATCTATATATGCTTTTCGTAAAATATTAACGAGCGTAATTTTTGGTTCGTCCGTACTCCATCTTATTTACCGAAGCTATGGAGCTTACAGCGTTACAAGGGACGCGAACGAACCTCCGGTCAATGGTGGCTCGTCGAGACTACAGGGGGATTTAACGGCCGATAAAATATATTTACTGATAATATCGTTCGTACGTATAAAGTGCAATCACTAAAGCGAGCCGAGGCTCTCTCGCACGTCACTCGAATCTCAACTTGTTGATACCGTTCGCCCTCCGACTCACGTCGGTAAAGGCCACACGGTAAATCGCGTATACGATCATTTTCTCTCTCTCTCTCTCTAGCTCTCTCTTTCTTTCTCTCTCTCTCTCTCTCTCGCTCTCTGTTATTCAGCGAGATGGAAAAATTTCCAAAGTTGTTTACGACGATGACGCGCAGATTTTCGGAATTTCCATTGTATGGATTTTCGTTTAGGTTTCCATACACGATGTTGTGATATATTAATTCGCGAGGATCTATCAAATTTGATTTTAAATAATGGTTCGTTCGTCGGGATAAAGTAAGCAGCGTTATACGTATACACGTAGAGATATGACTAAGTATAATCCTGGTATGTATATATAGACGGAACGACGAAGCACCACCAAGAGAGAAGGGAAAAAGGTCTCTCGCGAACGCGACAGATGTTTCAAAATGTTTCGGGAACGAGAGGGGTGTGTATCTTTCTTTGCTTCGAGTGAGCGGTGTATAGGTGAGAAACGAGCGCGGGAGGAACGTCGAGGTGAAGGAGGGTACAAAACAGCAGGATTTCACGTTTTTCAACGAGAGAAAGCTCTTCTCGTGAAGAAATATAGCGAAACGAAGGGACTACGAGCAACGTCTCGTACGTGTATGAGTATTCGTGTTATATATATCGGAGGGTAACGAGGATCGACGTAGGTACTGAAGTTTTTTCTTTTTTTTTTCATTTTTTTTTTCTTTTTTTTTACCATTACACGCTTTATTCGTAATAAAAAGAAAAAATGGAATAACTTCGGTGAACAATGATTAAATTATTTGATATTTGGAGCCGAGCCTGGTTTACCATGAATCGATATTCGTTACGGCGTTATATAGCTTTGATCTCGAGACTCGGAGCGTACGAGGATTAATGCACGTAATTTCAGAAATCCTTTTTATGAAAATCATTTATTTCGCTCGATTCTATCCTTTTTCGTTTGTTTTATCATTCGCGTACGATACAATCTCAAATTTATCTGTATACATAAATTTCCACAGGTTTGTATAACAGACATACGTATAGGCTCTATGTGGAGACTACGAAGAGAGGAACCTTCGGAAAAATAGGTACAAGTTCATTGATGCTCGCCATTTACCGTCGACTCACGAAATAAAATACGTCGAGCATGGAATTTCGTGCAACTTCGTTCCAAGAATCAAAATACATTTATCGCTAAGAATTCAAAGAAAAATCGTCGAGTTTGACCGTACGGTGAAAACGATATTGAGGCATGATATTGTATGTCACGAACGCAGATGGGGAATATCGCGGCAGAGGAAAAATAAAAATTTCGTGCGATCCGCGATTCATCGGACAAGACTCGAAAAAATCGTCTACGCCACTAGTGCGAAGAAGAAACTCGCCTGACAGACTCTGACACGACTCGTTGAATTACGTAATACCGTTGTCAAACCGCACGGGGCCCGAATGAATCGTCCGGGTTGTCTCGCGTGAAAGTCGGGCAAAAGCTCTAGCTCGTTACTACGTTTTCCCGATCATGCGTTCGCGATGTTTGAGAATTGATAAATATTTGCGCGCACGTAAATTTTGAGAATGATAAAAGAAACGCATGGACGACCGAGTCTCGTCATGCACACCGCAGCTTGTAGGTCGCATATTTGATGGCTTCACTGAGGCTCGCTCTAACGCCATTAACGAAAAAATAATACCGCAATAAGTTAGAATAATATCGGGGGATTGTCAATATTACGAGGGACTTGTGAAAAAAGTGACGAGCTTTGAAATTTCACACGAAATATGGCTACGAACGATCGGTGAATTGCGCGGACATTACGACACGCACACACACGCACAACGAGGCGGTGGAGGACGACCGACGAGATGGGGGAAAGGATGGGGGGAGAGAGCGAGAGAGAGAGAGAGAGCGACACACACGCACACACACACACACGCGCACACACAGAGACACTCGCGTTTAACGGGCGCAATATCCGCCGTGTATTGCATTTAATAATCAACGATATTTCTTTACTCACTCGATTACGCAGAAAGTCTTCGATGGCACGCTGCGCCGAGTCGGTCAATTTAACAAATATGAGAGACTTGTTCTCCGGAAAATTGGAGTGCGATGACAAACCATACTGGACACCTGCCACTAGCGCCGCCATTTCTATCTCGGGTCTCTCACGCCGAAGACCAGCTGACGTCGGCTAGTCAAATGAAACACTTTATTCCGAAGCCGTGAGCGACTCCAGTTTCGAAATGTCTCGACTCCGGTGAGACCTCTACACCCCTTTTCTTTTTTCCTAATTGACACTTGCCCCTAAAACCACCCGCTCCCCTCACACACACACACACACACCCCCGTGATAGAAACCGCGCGCGAGCTACCCTCACACTGCTGCCTTTTTAGTCGTTACATATTAGCGCCTCGACACGTTTCATTTCAGATTTTCTCTCGATTATAAGAGAGCAGCGCCTTCCCGTTCGTAAGAAACTACACAACTACACTTTCGAACGGCCACCTGGTGGGCGGGGCTACCGAGCCACGCGCCACAAGAGTGGGAGAAACTGCTGGAGGCCCTACAACAGCGACCTCCTCTGTCCGAGTCTCCGGACTCACTGACGACCATCGACCCATCCGCAATGTCGCGAGACTTGACACTAGAGACCTCTCACGTCGAGCCTCGACAACTGAAACTAACCGACCTCCCATCATCGCCGCGCTCTTTCACGATAATACACTACACGTGTACCGATCTCCCAAGAAGTATTACGATTTTAATGAATTTTATATATCCTATTATCATTACGATCCGTTCTATTGTAATTTGCCCAATTAATTCGATCCCTCTTACCATTAATTATCCGTAATCGTAATATTTAAACACGTACATAATTTCAATTGCGACTACTACGTCGATAACTTTTGCGCTCTCTCCACCAAAAAACTTCCGATTCCTCTCTTGATAAGGAATCGTCGATATATTTTAACGTCGCGTGGATTCTTAAATATAGTCAATTTTCTCATCTACTACCAGGGATATTAAAACCATGAGCAGTTCAAGTAAATCTATTTTTCATTAATATTATTATTATTATTGGTATCGTTCCTCGACGAGGGATAAAAATTAATATCACATATCAGAACGCAGTAGTTAGTTCAGTGCAGGAAATAAATAAACCGAGTGGTCGTACGGTTCATGATTTCTGTGTGATTATCGGAGGGTCACGCTAAGGGACGAATCGTTTATTGACAATTTTTTAGCACAGAAAATTATATAAAATTATTGTTTTCCTAAAATTCAGACACCTCCGCGCAGTCGGAGAACAAGATGAAGCGTCGATTCCTTCTGGATATTGTAGTCGGATAGAGTGCGTCCGTCCTCCAGCTGTTTACCGGCAAAGATCAATCTTTGTTGATCCGGAGGTATTCCTTCTTTGTCCTGAATTTTCGCTTTCACGTTCTCGATCGTATCGGATGCTTCGACTTCCAATGTTATCGTTTTACCGGTGAGAGTCTTTACGAATATTTGCATTCCTCCGCGAAGTCGGAGAACGAGATGAAGCGTCGATTCTTTCTGAATATTGTAATCATTGAGCGTACGTCCGTCTTCGAGCTGTTTTCCAGCAAATATCAATCTCTGCTGATCCGGAGGAATTCCCTCCTTGTCCTGAATCTTAGCCTTAACGTTTTCAATCGTATCGGACGCCTCTACCTCGAGAGTTATCGTTTTCCCAGTTAACGTTTTTACGAATATTTGCATACCACCACGAAGCCGAAGTACCAGATGAAGCGTCGATTCCTTTTGGATATTATAGTCCGAAAGAGTGCGACCGTCCTCTAGCTGTTTACCGGCAAAGATTAATCTCTGCTGATCCGGTGGAATTCCCTCTTTGTCCTGAATTTTCGCTTTTACATTTTCGATCGTGTCGGATGCCTCAACTTCTAGAGTGATTGTTTTGCCAGTAAGCGTTTTTACAAAGATCTGCATACCACCACGAAGACGAAGTACCAGATGAAGAGTCGACTCTTTCTGGATATTGTAGTCGGCGAGTGTACGTCCGTCTTCGAGCTGCTTTCCGGCAAAAATCAATCTCTGCTGGTCCGGTGGAATTCCCTCTTTGTCCTGAATTTTCGCTTTTACATTTTCGATCGTGTCAGACGCTTCGACCTCCAACGTTATCGTCTTGCCGGTGAGAGTCTTTACGAATATTTGCATTCCTCCTCGAAGTCGAAGAACGAGATGGAGCGTCGATTCCTTCTGTATATTGTAATCATTGAGGGTACGCCCATCTTCGAGCTGCTTTCCAGCAAATATTAATCTCTGCTGATCCGGAGGAATTCCCTCCTTGTCCTGAATCTTAGCCTTAACGTTTTCAATCGTATCGGACGCTTCTACCTCGAGAGTTATCGTTTTTCCAGTTAACGTTTTTACGAATATCTGCATACCGCCACGAAGACGAAGTACCAAATGGAGAGTCGACTCCTTCTGAATATTGTAATCGGACAAAGTACGGCCATCCTCCAGTTGTTTGCCAGCAAAAATTAATCTCTGCTGGTCAGGTGGGATACCCTCTTTGTCCTGAATTTTTGCTTTCACATTCTCGATCGTGTCGGACGCCTCCACTTCTAGAGTGATGGTTTTACCGGTAAGTGTCTTAACGAAAATCTGCATGCCACCACGAAGACGAAGTACCAGATGAAGCGTCGATTCCTTTTGTATATTATAGTCCGAAAGAGTACGACCATCCTCTAACTGTTTACCGGCAAAGATTAATCTCTGCTGGTCCGGTGGAATTCCTTCTTTGTCCTGAATTTTCGCTTTTACATTTTCGATCGTGTCGGATGCCTCAACTTCTAGAGTGATGGTTTTACCGGTAAGTGTCTTAACGAAAATCTGCATGCCACCACGAAGACGAAGTACCAGATGAAGCGTCGATTCCTTTTGTATATTATAGTCCGAAAGAGTACGACCATCCTCTAACTGTTTACCGGCAAAGATTAATCTCTGCTGGTCCGGTGGAATTCCTTCTTTGTCCTGAATTTTCGCTTTTACATTTTCGATCGTGTCGGATGCCTCAACTTCTAGAGTGATAGTTTTACCGGTAAGCGTTTTTACAAAGATCTGCATACCACCACGAAGACGAAGTACCAGATGAAGAGTCGACTCCTTTTGGATATTGTAATCGGCGAGGGTACGTCCGTCTTCGAGCTGTTTGCCGGCGAAAATCAATCTCTGCTGATCCGGCGGAATTCCCTCTTTGTCCTGAATCTTAGCTTTAACATTTTCAAGCGTGTCGGACGCTTCGACTTCAAGAGTAATCGTTTTTCCAGTTAAAGTCTTTACAAAGATTTGCATGCCTCCGCGAAGACGAAGAACCAAATGCAGAGTAGATTCTTTTTGGATGTTGTAATCGGAAAGGGTACGACCATCTTCCAACTGCTTTCCAGCAAATATTAACCTCTGTTGATCAGGAGGTATACCCTCCTTGTCCTGAATTTTTGCTTTAACATTTTCAATCGTATCCGATGCCTCGACCTCCAAAGTAATCGTCTTTCCCGTCAGAGTCTTGACAAAGATCTGCATGATCGTCTGAAACATAGATAAAAAAAAAAACAGTCACACAGATGCGGTGAGCTGAATAACAACGCGTCACCCGGTCACCAGGAACAAAGGAAATGTCACGAGAACCCATTCGTACGCGAGCTACAAAATAGGCCCCACACTTGGATCCAATTTCTAATTTCAAACACGTACGAAAGTCAAAAAAATATCGTAAAAACAATTCGCGCAACTCGTTTACCCTATATTATCTCAACTAGTCAAAACAATTGCGAGAACGCTGTGTAAAGTGTTTGTCCAACCGATTACTTATTATTAATTCTAAGATGACGACTCATGGAGACCATTTTATATCGACCCAACGACGTCATAACGTCGATGCAATACTATGCTATGCTATGCTGCGTAGTAACGGAACACCAATTAATAATGCGGAAATTCGCAAAAAGGAATGTTTTCATATGTGCGCGGGTATTCTTTAAACGCGTGAAAAAGAACTTTGAGTTACTGTCAAATAGCGTACAAATCTTTCCCGTGCAATGGCTACCGATCGATAGCTGGCTGGAGCAAAACAATGGAAGTCGAGACGCAGCTGAAAAAACGTTGAATTCTTCGAATATTTTTAGGATGTGTCGCGCTTGCAGTGAACAAAGTTTCTTATCAATGACATATCTGCCAAATATGGTCGAATATTCTCACAATCAGATAAATTCATGATTAAAAAATACGCCCAAATAAATAACGAGGGTTATAAATAAGTAGATAACCGACCGATATGAGTAAATGTAAATAACGAGACAATCTACATACCTTTGTGTCAAACGTTGTTTACTGATGAATGCAATGAAAATAAGATATGGTAAAAAGTATCTTGTGTATCAAACGAACGAAGCTCCTTATGCGACGAAGAACCATTCGCAACTGAAACAAACGGCACGATCGTGGCCTCTTATATTCTCATATGTTCGATGACGAGGCAGATGACGCCCGATTGGCGGTCCGATTTAGCAGACTTCTCATTGGAGCGTCCTGCCCTACGTCAGCAGCTATCTCTTGACGTTGCTATGCCATATAGACATAGCAAGGAAAAAACAACGTGCTCGCGCTAAAACGGGTAAAATTTAATTTTCTCGTTTCTTTTCGATTATTCGTACGGATAGATTTTAACAAACGCAGGTTAAAGGTAGAAGGTACGCTGACGTACCTTCAATTCATTTTTATTAATAACGGCACTTTCCACCCGTGAAATTATAGATGACGCCTAAATATAGTATACTACGCATTTCAAACAAAAGAATAGTCAATCTTTCGCATGTTGATCATAGCTTTTCGAAACAACAGGGAAGTAAATTTCCGTTAAAGCTTCTTTCGTGATTTAGAACATTCTAGTAAAGAGGTGGAAAACTTGTACAGTCATACCACCTATAATTTCAGCGATACTACAATCTGATGCAACTATGCATGATTCATTGAAAGCTGTTTCTAGAATAATTTTTCCTGAAAACTTCAACATAAGAATCACGACATAATTAATAACGCGATTCGAAAAAGACAATATTTCAGATGACAAAAATCGACTGAGATTTTTATATTATGGTTTTTAATGCGAATACGATAAATAGACGATGAATCTTTCAAGCATATGTGGCACAAATAAATAAAGGGAAGGACGATTGTTTCATTTTTATATGTGGAGCCTTTTAAATGAACAATATCATTTATTCAAATGTCCTTTACATTCCTTCGTACAAGCAATCCTATACACAGGTTTCTCATATCGCCATCATACAGAATATCTACGGAACGTTCGAATTATTTTTTTACGAGGAAATTCCACTTACACGTTGGATAGCAACTTTGAAACTTCCAATTTATAAAAATTTCCAACGTACGATAGAATTTTGCGAAAAGATCAGTAATTACTCGATCCATCACAAGTTTATTCCAATTCTCATTGGAAAATAAGCAGGTTTGTTGTTTCCATACAAAGAAAATCTTTTTTTTTTAATCACATTTTTCGCTAATAAGCTGTAAAAAATAGTTACGATAGGTGACTTAACGCCAGCATATCTAATACTTACAGAGTTGATATCACTATAAATAGAATAAGATGAAATTTGTGCGTCATTGCCGTTCTCAATTTCGAACCGCTATGACAATTGCACATGAAACTATTAAATGGACTTTTGATAAATCGACAAAGTTGTAGTATTCTCTACAAAATATTATGAGTTGTAAGTATGCATACTTGAGAGATCAGGACCAATTTAGAATCACGCGTTGTCACAGTGAGCCGTCAGCGATAAATGAGAGCAAAAGACTTGTTCTCAGAATCATTGAACAACTGTGCGATACGCTCATCCTCGTCATCAGTTTCATCATTTCTCTCAATAGGCCAAAATAAACGGCGATACACGAAAAATTTATCAGTTTTAAGCTGCAAATACGATGATCATAGTACGACAATGAATTAAGCTATCTCGAATTTTTCGTAATACTGAAAAATATAAATATTTAAAATTAGATGGAGAACCTGCAACTTACAATATTTGCGTTACTGTGTGTGTGGGTGTATGGGCGTGTATGTATGTATGTATGTGTGTGTGCGTGTGTGTGCGTGGGGCCAAAAGGATTCTCTTTCGAAAATTGGCGCGTACATGCGCGGGTGTGGCGATCCAAATTTATAAAAAGAAAAAATCGATTATCCGAGCACGTGGATCTGTGGAAATGGCGAAAAAATACAAAATGTTATTACATGTTGGGTTTATTTAATGACAATTTCCAAATACAACGCAGGGTCGTACACCGTCATCAGAGAAGAATCTTTCTGATGAACGTCAAATTACAACGGTATACCGATAATGAATTTATATTGTTTTTTGCATCAGAAATGATCGTTCTAAGAGAGCCAAGTTGAGTTGATCGAAAGAAAAAAGAACCCCATTGCATTCCCGACGCGTTTGCTATACAAAAAATGTTATTATTATTATTATTAGGATCTTGCGTTTGGATCACGAACCGGATTACGCAAATAGAAACTGCGACAAATTCGGCATTTTCATGAAAAATTTCGCTTTGTTTGACAGTTTCTCAATTAGCAAGACTAAACGCTATCGCGCAGCGTCAGCTTAATTTCGTGACCAGACACAGCGGCGAATAATGCAGATGGTTACTTTTAATCATTTCTGTACGACTACACACACACACAGGCACACGCGCACACATACACATCGAGTCTTGAATAAATCTACGTTCAGGATTAAATTCAAGTGTTATAAACTTCCACAGCGCCTATCATCATCTCTTTCCTATCCATTCCCTTCTCGCATTTACTTGAACAGATACACAGCGTGAAATCGTAAAAGTTAAAACATACGGCGGAATAGTTATTCCGCGTGTCTTTCTATTATGGATACACGAGGTAGCGGAACAACGTACGTCGGTCTCTAAGATGGATCGTAGTACCAATTGCAGATTTATGCGCGTGATCTACTACTATACAGAGCACCGAGGTAAATCGCATCTGAATATCTCGCGAAATGAACTTTTACAACGCTTTCATAAAAGACACTATTTATCAAAGTCACTGCGCATATTTTTTTCTTTTTCTTCATTTTCAAACAAAAAATATGCCAGGCAACTCGGAAAGATAAAGTTGCGTTGGTTATACGATTACACGCACGGGTTATTTCATCATTTTATCGATTGGCTCGTTTCACGCTCGTTGTGTCGAACAAGCAATTGACACAAGGGACAATTTTGTATTCTTAATTATCTGTTTTTAAATATATATATATAAGTTATACTTATTCGGTAAAGTGAATGTTTTGGTGGTTTTACTTGGAGTCCGTTTCCATTTTAACGGCAACGGTAGCCGTTTCCTCAGCCTTCTTCTCTTTTTTCGAAGCCTCGCTGTCCGTTCCCTCCCCGTTGCTGTTGTCGCGTCTTCGCTTACGAGCGAATCGGCCCTTATATTTTGGTGGTGGAAGTTGTTCCATACCGAGGACCTTGTGTATTTGACGAAAAGCGACTAGTCTGAGGGCATGCTGTGCCGATGCAGTTATGTCTTCCCTCTGTTGTGCCGTCATATTTCCTATCGCGTCGACCGGCTCCTTTTCACACGGATCCGATATACCTTTGAGCAATAACAAGAAACATCCCACCCAGGGATATCTTATTCTCGCGTTCGATTACGATGAGATTCGATCGGATACGCGCGCATCTCGTAGAATATAAGGAACGATCAGACTGCCGAATCATCTACGCGACGTTGCAATTAGATGCCAGCGATCATAGATTGCAAAAGACTTGCTTTCAAGAAAGCTGAACAACTTTGCAACGCGCATCAGTCTCGTCATCAGACTCATCATATCGATCCAAAAGTAAACAAATATCGTCGAACAAGTATACGACGATATAGAAAGCTATAAAAGGGTAGGTGGTATATATACCTGGACTTCCAGGGAGCAGAATTCCTCCAGCTACGCACTCGAGCAATCGTCGGAGCGCTTCTCCGAGGCTCAACGGCCCTCCTGCCGTGCTGATCGCCTTCTCGGTCAACAATTCCAGTGCCTGTTGAATTAGGAATAAACGAAAATCATGTCGATTACAGGGAGAATTATGCTAGAGTTATATCGAATCGTAAGTGGCGATTGATTACTGACCCATGCATTGAGCGGTCCCCACGTCGGTACTCGATTACAAAGATCTCGCATTATACGAATTACCATTACACAGCTCTGCAGTGATGTTGCCCTAGCCTGTTGGAATACGTAGAATACGTTAAGGCACGTGTAGCTTCAGAATTCGTGAATATTCTTCAGACTTTCCAGCGTTTACAGGCGACACACCCTAATCTAACTGGTTTGCTTTGTGTGGGCTTTAGCTATCCTTCCAGCCTCGTGCCTATGTATTTTCAATTTCTAGCCCATATCTCAATATTACCGGGTGTTTATCGATATCAAGATCTCGTTATCGGACAAGCGAGAGCACACCCAAATGACATATCTCCATTTTATAATAACGGCTACGAACAAAAATACTCGGAACAAAAATTCGCGTTAAGAATTCATTGATCGCAATCTAGAGAAATCGTCACTAATAGTTTGTTCAAACACCCGGTATATACTTATGACACCACTGCGTGTTTGTGCTTGTCTGTCTTTTCATGTTTAACGGTGCTTGACACAATCGTAATGATTCCGTCAATTCGTACGTAAAGTATATGTTTCTTTTTTTTTGTTCTCTTACTCTCTTTCTTGTTGATGAAAAAAAAATAAGCAATTGCACTACGTTCGGTCATTTTTCAAGACAGACCTAGAACAGACTCAGTCTAGGCTACAGTGCGGTTGTACATTTTTTTATTATCCAGAATAATGAATTAGCTTTGTCGCAAAGCATCTCGATACGTTTCGAAAAATAAAATAAATATAAACTACAGACTTCGTTTGACGAGAATCGTACGTCCGATGAAAAACTGAAGCAATGAAAAAAATTAACGAGCGGTATTACCTATTATTCTGGATGTCGCTTATCGGAGTCTGAGCGGATGTAAATGCAAGCTGTTGACGCGATCAACGAAACAGAGTAACATTTACATACTGCTTCAGCTCAATTTCTTTTTCGAGCCTGCCTGCCTCGAGATGCCCGATCGCAATTTTCGACTGCTACGACAATTCGCACTTCGTTGTTCTTCCAATAATTTCAATATATTCTCGCGGAAGTAACACAATTCGCCCGCCACCAACAAACAGAGACGATTGTTCAGTGCTCGAAGGGAATGTGATCGAGCGACGAATGCGAGTGGGCAAACAAAGTAACAGGCTAAAAGAAATGGTTTTTCAATGCTAATAGGAAGATAATATAATCGTAAAATAAAATTGTCACAAGGCTGGAAGTTCTAAGACTGCTCTTTTTTTCTTTCGTGTTTCTTTCTCTTGTACCGATTATTGCATTTCTTTTTTCTTTTTTCGTTTTCTTTTCGCACAAGCAGAAAGAGAAAGCGAGTGAGAGGAACACTTGCACGCGTATCGCGGTTTTCAGGATATACGGAAACAGAAAAAATATAATCGCGCTTGTTGCGCGTGAACAATTATTACGAATGGCATCGAATCGGATTTGAAACCTTGAACTGAGAGTTTTTTTGATTCAAACCTGAAACCACTTGGCATGCCTGAGTGCAGCTAAAGCCTCCAAACACTTAGCCTTGGGAAGTACGTCTGGTGGGTCTGGTTTCGTCACGGCGGGCGTCGCGGGCGTTGTTTGCGATGGGGCAGCTCCCTGTTGCTGCTGTCCAGCATTATCTGAGATTCCAACAAAGAAAGCACAACACGCTTAGACAACACTTAGAGTGTTTGATCATGCCCAGTTTGGGTTTTTTTTGTTTCATCTTTCTTTTCTTTTTCTTTTTTTTTTTACACCTCTATATTCACATTCCAACTGAAACGCACTTTGGTAAATAGCGTACGACAGAGTTTCAACCCGGCAAAAATAAAACACAAGTACGATCGAATACGGTACGTAGCTAAGCTGGCACACGATCTTTCAATATCGTTCTTCCACGTTTTTTTTTTGTTTCCTTTCCGGGGATAAAACGTGGAAGAACGATCGACGATGAATTTCGATAGAGTCAACCGGCCAACTCGACTCCGGGTGTCACCATCGAAAACATTCTCCTCGTCTTACAAGAGAAAGTATGTGTCGCCAACGTCGCCGTCAACTTGTACAGGATTCGATAGCGAATAGAGGGTTTATTTCATCGTTTATGCATGATCAAAAAGTCCATAGTTTTTCGATTGCCTCAGCGTTTTTTTCTTCTTTGGATTCGTAAAAGCGTGTTGATGCTTCGAGACCGCAAAATCTTTGCGAAAAGACGTACTCTTCGATGGAGAATCCACCTAGCAGTTCTTCGATTCGAATGATAAAAGAGACACCCGAGTCCTCTTGAGAAAATGGAATCGCTCGTAATGGCATTTTCGATATCTCTTTGTCGGAAAAGCGGATCGCCGCGACAACGAAGCATATTTCGTTTTCGGTAAAGGGAGAGAATTGCGACCGTGATTATATCACATCCCAGATACGCGCGAGACGTGTCCTGACAAATTTGGTTGGTGCGATAATCGCAGAAGCTGAAGTAAAAAATATGAATGTTAGATCATGTATGGCACGCTATGTAAGCGATAAACTCCCTGAAGGCTTCCCGGCACGTTCTTGCTCTCGGCAGCTGCTTGTCTGGTCCTTAAAAACTGTAGGTGGTAAGAAAAAAAAGGACGGAAAAAAAATCTCTCGGGCCATGAAAAGAACAAATTAATTGAAATAATCCGTGCTAGCGGTTTAAAGTAATTGGCAATTAAACGAAAAGGTGCTCTTAGTAAAAATGTATCTTTGGTATTACGTTATCCTTTTCTTGGCCGTCATTAGGAATTAAAAATGATTAAATCACCTGCGGTTGCTGTTGTCACTGGTTTGGTTGTTTCGCGCATCAAAGGGCTCGTTAAGGTTACACTGACCGTTACAGTTCCACCCGAAACGGTAAGCGCAGCTGATTCCGCATGCTTTCCAACGTTGTACGTATCCTCCGGTGCAACGATTTTCAATTGAGCGGGTAATATCTCGGCGACTTTATTCAAAAGTGTCCTAGATGAGGATAAATTTACCATTCGAATTAAGAGAATTTCGAGCTGTGGGGGGACAAGGGGGGAGGGGGAGCAAACGATTGGTTAACTCACTTGGTTGGTTTCTCGGCGCATAGGACTACTAGACAGACGTGATTGTCACCCGACAAAAGAAGACCTTTGGCGAGATTGCCAACGCGCATAACACCGCGCAATATTCGCGAGTCCTCCTTCTCCTTTTGGAACGAGAAAAGATTACCGTCGCTTCCGTCTTCCTTCTGCGACGTTGTCACAGCCTTCTTTTTCTCGGTATCTTCCTTTTTAATGCCGCCATCGGCAGGCGATGGATTTGCAGCGGTCGACGAATCATTCGCATTTGTGGCAGGAGTAACAGCTGCAGGAGGTGCTGCGGAAGCGGAGGCTGCCGGTGCCGGGGCAGCTGTATTTGCGGTTGGGGCTGTCGGCGTTACGGGCACAGGCGTGTTCGGGACACTTTTCTTACCTGCCAGAAAAAAACATACGAAGATTTGTGATTCGCTGCTCAAAGCCCCATTCGTCTACTACTTGCTCGAAATGACTATCGCGACGTATACTTACTTGCTTCGGCCATTGTGTCGGATACGAATTTGAGAGCCTTCTCCGTGTGAGAAACGATTTTCTGAACTGCCTGCAGCTCTTCCTCTTTCGGGTAGATGGTGGAGTGATGTGCTGCAACGTGCTTATCGTCGGACGAGTCTGGTCGTCTCTGGAGTCCAGGGAACATCATCATGGGCGGAGGCCCGGGAAAAGCTCGAGGAATCGGTGGAGCACCCGGTCCTCGACCGTATCGCCTATACCATTCGTAATACTCGCACTCTTCCTCGTATCGTCGTCTCTCCTCCCAGTACATCATCTCATCATCTATTATAGGCCCCATCGGTCCCATCGGTCCCAGCTGATTGATGTCCTCGCGACGCCGCGTGTATTCCTCTTTGAGCTGCTGACGGCGAAGCTTCTCCTCGAGCATTTTCCGCTGTTTCAGACTTGGCTTCATATCGACAACGAGATCTGGATTTACTTTCTTTTTGTAAGCAAATCTGTGACGTCGACCTTTCATATGCATGTCTTTGGCATTAGGATCATTGAAACGACACTCGCACAATTTGCAATAGAAGCTTATTATTTTTGCATCATCGGACTTGTTCGCCTCGATGTATTCCTGGCCAACTGGCTGTATGTCCTTCTCGTCTACGGTCGATTCTTCTACGGTACTTTCCTCGGCCACCGGCTCTTCGGCTTTATCCTCGACCGCTTGAGCTGGATTAACGGTGCCTAAATTTCCAGCTGTTGAAAATATAAGACGTGAATCATTGGACGTATATATTAGGAGTCAGTGCTCCGTGCTAAATGTAGCTCAAGTGCGAGACAACCAAAAAGCGATTCGCAAATGCTCGAGAACGACTCAACCGACCGAAAAAAGTTGAAACGTGTTCAATTTTTTCGACAAATCCCACTAACACGGCTAACTGTCGTGTTGGTGGGAATTTACGAACACAACATTTTCAAAGTTGTCGGAACGGCGCCTCATGAGGCCTCTCAATGATGAGACATAAATGACGGCACGCGCACGTAAAATAAGGTGTATGAAAACTTACAGGCAACAAAGTTTATTTTTGGAGTCGCCGTGACTGTGGGCTTCTTAACGGTGGCGACTTTAGCGATGACCGCCGGTTTTGGATTGAGCACGGTAGGATCCGCGCTCGGAATTGGTTTTCCAAGCTTCGTGTGTAGTTTAACGACCTTCTGATGCTTGGTGCCACGTATATGGGCTGCGTAAGCGTCATTGCCAGTACACGTAACGTCGCAAAGTTCGCAACGCAACGAGTTTGCTGCTCCTCGTGCAGGTGGTTGCTGTGGTACTTTTAACGAGGCTTCCTTCTTCTTGTGCTTCTGGCCCTCCAAGTGTTCTCGATACGTCTGAGGTCCGGCACAGCTGATCTTACAGACATCACAATAGTGAAGCTGCTGAGGTTTCGGTGGCTGCTTCGTGCGCATTGTTTTCATTCCGCCGCTACCAGCTCCGAACCCCTTGCGTCCGTAGCCCTGCCAACCTCCAGTCTTCTGGTTAGTCGAATTGCTGTTTGCACGCTGTTGGGCTACATACATAGTCGCAGCGCTATAAAGCGCTGCGTCATAGCCGGAATACGTTGTACCCGCCGGTTCTAGGGGAAATTAAATTGAAACCTCAAACTTTGGAGGAGTCAAATTTTCAATGAAACTCGAACTTTGATTTTTTTGGATCTTTGTTTTTCTCCTTCTGTTAAACGCACGCGAGATTTTATCGAACGCGAGATTTTATCGAACGCGAGATTTTATCAAACGCGAAAAAAGAATTAGAATTTTCACAAAAACGGTTCGGGCTGTCGTTTCTACAGAGGGCTCAACTTTGTATTCAACTTTGGCATGGGCATGGGCAACAAACTCGTACGATTCACACAAAAACTTACTATTTGTCGGTGCAGCTGGAGCTGCGGCGGGTGTCGCCGGAGCGGTGTATCCGGACGAATATGTTGCGTTTTGGGTCGGATTGGACTGTTGATAGGCGGTGCTCGATGCTTGATAAGTCTTTGCCTGTCCGGTGGTTGTTGCTTGGCGCGCTGTACCGGTGTAGGCGCTGGTCGTACTGTAAGCCGGTTTCGCCGCTTGATAGTGAGTCTCCGTAGTAGTGTAAGTGGCTGCCGCTGCCGCTGGCGGTTGATAGTACGTCTTAGTTGCGTCGTACGTGGCCGCAGGTGCTGCCCTTCCGTATCCGTAGTCGTACGTCTGTGCCACGGTACCTGGGTTTGCTGCTATGGGGGAAAAAAGACCTAATAACGGATCGATCAACGTTCTACCATAGTGTCGGTAAAAATATATATATATTTAATAATATTACGCCTTTGTGAGTTAATCACAAACAATATATAAACATGTGATGGCTTACCAGCGTAAGTAGTGCCTGTAGCCGCGGCGGCGGCAGCTGCCTGATAAGTTTCGTAACCCGTTGCCGCTGCTGTTGCAGGTCGTTGAGTATACGTAGCGGCAGTCGCCGCTGGTGTTACTGCATATCCCGCCTGTCCCGTCTGATAAGCGGCTGCGCTTGTTGCCCTAGTAAAAACAAATTCGTAAGCTTTCATTAATATAATCACTCGTACATAGCATGAAATTATCAAGATCGTGCGAGGCTCCAAAAATGACGGTAACCGGTACTTCAAATTTTATTAACCTCCACTGCTTTTTATTTCACCGCCTGTTCAAAGTTTTGAGAATAATCTAATCGATATATGCACCGTAAGAACTTGCTATTTTCCAAACTCTTTAAGAAAATCTAAAAAGACGCGTTGGCACAGGGCTTATCATCATCTTAAAGAATAATTTCAATCCATTGTCTAATAAAAAAAAACCTCTCAGCAAAAGTTTCACAACCGAGCTATATGGAAATGATGATTCGACCCAATGCCCCGTATATATTCTGGTCATAATATTCTCAAATTCTTTACTCTGCTTTTTAATGTTAAACAGCATCATTGGTGCACTTCTTGGCGATCGTTAAGGCTTCGGACACGTGCTCACAATCTCAAGTTGAACAAATTTCATTACTCGATTCATGATATTTCCCAACATACTAGTTATCCGAGGTAAGCTATTTTAACAAAAATTTCACCCTCCAAATGGACACGAGAAAGAGGATCACGGACCAGTTCTTGTGGCATCTACGAGATGCTTCGAAATGTTTTCTTCGTACCAAGATATATCAGAAAATAATAACTGCAAGGTTCTAGGATTTACCGAAATGTAAAATTAAGTCAGACCGACGGTACGACGAATACAAGGATAGATTCAAAAAGTTGAAATTTCAATATAGCCTTCGTTCAATGCTTCGGAGACTCTCGAGATACGATTGACTTTAATCGCGAGTAATGGCGGCCAAGCCGGCTAACCATTCGCGTGGTCGGTTTCACAAAAAAGCCCGTTCACCTGTCTACAATGCTTAATCTCAAGATGATTTAATGTCGAGCTTAACACTAGTTAGTTAATAAGTATGATATGCAAGCGATTTCGTACCCATATTGCGTTCCGCCGTGCGTAAACCCGAAATAATTGTTCTGAGCCATCCTTCCTCGCAGAGTATCCCGGAAAGAAGGACAATGGAGGAAGTCGTAGGGCGTGCCACGATTCCGATAGAATGGCGTCGTTACCGCGGCTTCTATTGGCAATTCCGATGGAGCCGGGCGCGACAATCGCGCGAATGTCGCGGCCTCACTGGTCGCTTCTCCAAGACCCGTGCGTCATCCCCCGACAAACTACCTCCGCGCAAATCTCAACCCACTATCGTAACTACCGAAAAAACAAAAAACTAGCTCTCGTAAACGCGAGACTCGACCGGGACCTATAATCATGCTTTAAAATTGAGGTTCACTTACTGAAAGTGTCCGAGTACCTCGCTGAATCTCGATCGCGGGAAAACTATCAATGAATATCTCTTGACCGGTGAGAGAATCTCGTGGATGTCCGGCGTGCGCAATGAGGAACTAGTTTTGCCGGCAGCATGTAAAACTATACGCGGAGGCGTACTTCCGGTACGCCTGCCCGGATTCAATAATACGCTAGTCATATTCTTAACCATCTTGTCGCGTGTTGAAAACTCGTCCAGTTCGGCTTACAGTTTTCTCGTATCGTGAGTACGGGAATTTATTTGACATGTCTACTTGTTACGTTGTTACTAGTTGTGTTAGATGCAGTTGTCGTTGACGGTTGAACTTGCGAACTTGGTTAACTGTTCCAGTATTCGCGGTAATGTCATGAATCGGGGTTAAGACCTACAGTTGCGAAATTAAACCGAATGATTAGGAGTACGATGATCTACCGTAAATAATAACGGTAAACCGCAGAATATGATTATTGTGCAGAAAATTTTGAATCGCAAGTAACGCAAAAACAAGCAAGCTGCTCTAACCTCAATGAAGACTGAACGGTTCGAGATGTCCCATAAATACGATGGAATGTTTTCAATTTTTGTGAGTTCTGCTATTATCCAAGGATAATAGACAGTGCAATAATTGGGTAGAGAGCGTTCAGTGTCGTATCTGTGCCTAACGTGACAATTGCGAATCCGGTATTTAACGATACCTGTCAATTTTCGACGAACTAAACTTGGACAAATATTTAAAAATGCCTTGCTGGTACTATCAGAAAAAGGAACTGAGAGGTACTCCGTCCATACAAGATGGTATTGATTACGATACGGAGTGTCGTTACCGAAAAGAAGGTGCACGCTTTATCATCGATACGGGTACAAAAATGGATCTGGGATATAACACAATGGCAACTGGTGTCGTATACTTTCATAGATTCTATATGTTCCACTCATTTAAAAACTTTCCTCGATACGTGAGTGTTTGTTAAATTCTGTGCATCGATACGTGTGCACCTTAATGTCAACTACAAGGTTTCCTAAAACTGTATCCAAAATTAATTGCAGGTGACAGCATGTTGCTGTTTATTTCTAGCTGGCAAGGTAGAAGAAACTCCCAAGAAGTGCAAAGACATAATAAAAACTGCAAAAACATTACTCACAGAACAGAAGTTTATGACTTTCGGAGAAGACCCAAAGGTAAAAGATATTTATTCGCCGTGGAAAGGAAGAGATTAAATAACTTTGAGAATTCATTTTTAGGAAGAAGTCATGACACTGGAAAGAATACTGTTGCAAACAATCAAGTTTGACCTTCAGGTTGAGCATCCTTACAGTTATCTATTGAAATATGCCAAATGTTTAAAAGGTCAGTGGCACGTTTAATTTTGTCATATTATTTCTTCCTAAATATAGACTAATCGATACGACTTCTAGGAGACAAAAGTAAGTTGCAGAAGATGGTACAGATGGCTTGGACGTTTGTCAATGACAGGTATGGAATTATAGAAGATACATTTTAGAAGAAAAAACGCAAATACGAACATTTTTGTTTCCAGCTTGTGTACAACTCTGTCTCTTCAGTGGGAACCAGAAATAATAGCCGTTGCTCTGATGTACTTGGCAGGAAAATTAAGTAAATTCGAGGTAGTAGACTGGAACGGTCGACAACCAAAACATTTGCGTTGGTGGGATATGTTCGTCGAAGATGTTACAATGGATCTGTTGGAAGGTGAGCTGTTTGAATCTAACAGAATTTGTACAGAAATTCAATGGCAAAGTTGATTTCCTCAAATTTACGATCGTTCTTTAGATATTTGCCATCAGGTACTCGATCTCTACTCGCAAGCAAACAATGTCAAGCCCCCCGATTCACCACCATTGGTACCATCCAACGAAGCAACCAGGGAGCGAATCGTACTTCCACCTACGATAGAATCTGTGGCTGGTGCACAAAATGGTTGGTCCTTGGAAAATTATCAAACAAGATTCATTATTCCTGATTCCCGGTTTAACGAAGTAACAAATTTTTAATTGCAGCGGCCATATCAACCAAAGTTTCAAAGATCGAGCCCGTGTCGGCAAATGGATGCGCGACTGTCGAAGGGGGAGTCGAACCGTCAAAGCCTTTGGAGATTCCAACGCATTTTCCATCCTATCCACCAAATTTTACACAGAGTACGGCGAGTTATCCCGCAGTCTTTCCTCCGACCAATATTTCCGTACCACCCCCACCAGTCAATGCAATCAACCATATCGTTTCCGCGATGCGTCATTTAGGCTCGTCGGGCTCGATTCGATCGAATCCTCCAACTCCCACGTCTGGGCAACCCTTTCAACCTTATGGCTATCAAGCGAATGCCACCTATTTTCCCTCAGCAAATACCGCACCACCTACGACTGTGCAACGACCGTACTACCCGACCCAGCCCTAAAACGAACCCTTTGTTTAAAAAATATAGAATATTTGTACCATTAATCTATACTTTGTCATGTTTTTGTGCCCTGTCCCGCCCATACAGTTATGGGCGAAGCCAACAGCAAAGCTCATTTCAAATGTACAATTTGAGTTTATTAGCATTGAATGTTTTTGAACTTGAATCGATCTTTGGCGCAGGGATGTTGGTCACCTCCGTGAAAAGCTTGATCGTCGGGTCAACCAATTCAATATCGTATGCATCATCGGAGACGTACAGAATGTACAGGACTGCTGGAAGATCTATCATCTCTGCATACGCCACGACTGTAGAGAGAATTTTTTCGATTAATCAGTGGGGACATACCAATTTAGTTGAAGTAATTTACCTCCAGCCGCGACACCCACGATGAAATTTGGATGTTTCAATGAAGGTACTGTATTCAATCTCTGCTCTCTACCCTTTCTGGTACACAATGATCTCCATAATGTTGGACTATTCACGGTTCGCTCCGTTCCATTCAGGTGCGATATACTCTCGTCGGTAAAAACAATAACGTTTTCCGATCTTGTTATTATCCCCGAGATCTGTAATTGCGATATCATTTTTGATCAAGTTTCAACCTATTTTAACTACAATGAAAAATAGGATTGTGAAACTAACGGCGTCAATGAGATTTCCAGCTGATGCTATATCTACCGATGGAGTAACCATACATATGTAGACATCATTGCCGAGTTTGTACAGAGCTGCCACGTTAAATTCTTCCGTACAGTTTATAGTACATATTCTCGCAGCATTACCGATTATGCATCTGTCTAAAACACCTGGAGATTGAAAAATGGTTAAAGATCACCCTCCAAAATTATTGCGATCAATGGTGATAATTATGGTCGGTAGCCATTAGTTTCGGATATAATTTGGAAAGGACATTCGGTCAGAGATTGCGACCATATTTTTTATAGGGATACTTTTACAAAATGGAAACTTGCCAGTCACTATTTTACCAGTCACAACGACAACGGTTTTCATCAAACTTGGAGAATCACTCAACCATTCCAAGGTAAAAGTCCTACAGCGAAAATAAATAATTTATACGAGTATAATGAAAGGCTCATAAACAAATGAACAACGGGTTATGTTCGTTTGTAATCGGCTCAACTTACGGAGTTGTAGTAGAATCGTCCTCGAGATCTTCCGATCCCCAAAACGCTCTTGAGGTCGGCTCTTCGTATCCTCCGAAATCGTCCATGCTAAAGTGAATTTTCGAAGATGACGGCCAAGTTTAAAAAGATATTTCGATCAAAAGTGCATGTCATATTACATGAAGAGTTTCGGATAAGTCGGCGTATCTCAACTTGGGCGACGAGGACGGTCGTTTGAAAATCTACAAAACCGGTCAATGAAAACTTGCAATGCCAATGGTTATGTAGTTCCAACAGAATTATTGACCGAATTGGATGCCAGATGCACAGATGGGTATGGCAGATGCCTGGTGTAAACTGAAAATGCAGCGCGACTTTATTCCCCGAGAGGCACTGTCGTCGACTTGCCAAAAGGCTCGAGAAAGAAATTACTTTTGACTCAGTGGTATATGGTATACAGTTTTAACGATTTTATAGAATGAGAAATTAATTAGAAGTATTATATTGTTAGCAAGAAGTAAAAAACTTAAAAAACGTTACGTTACCCAATAAAATTAACAAATCTAAGCTTACAAATTTCGTAACGGTGTACTCCGCTTCGGTTGACCTAGGTTATGTCTTATATTTTTCAAGGATTATCACCCGGCCGTTCACCGGTCTTGTTTTAAAAACAAGTGAAATCAACAGAGCTCAACATGCAATTAATTTTCAAAGCCGGTTTTCTCATCCAAGGACGGACTATCCACGCGAACAGTATTAAAAAAGAGTTACTAGCTTACTTGGGCAATGGCTACAGAAGACAGGTAGGATTTCTTGAGACGATCTTTAATCGTTGGTGTATTTAGTACATGCAGCAACAAAATAAATATTGCATCATCTCTTAGATATGCGAACCCTTTGCCCAACCAAGATTTTACAACACCGAGAATCAAAACCTTCCATCCGAGAATAGAGAACGCTTATACAATGGGATCTTGGAGAAGAAAATACGTCTAGTGAAGATGTTTTCTCTAATGACTTCCGCAGGAAGCATACTGTTTCAACCATATCTTATTTCAAAAGCCATCGCTACGGACAATACAGTCGCTGTTGGAGGGGTAGTCGTTTTCGGTGCATTATTTGCTTTTGTTACTCCTCTACTGTTGAACTTGATCACCAAGAGATACGTTATCCACGTCGATTACAATCCGACAAAAGACACTTATATCGCAACAACATACTCCATATTTGTTCGCAAGAAAGAGGTAAGAATCGTTAAGTATCATCCAATGAATTTGTCCAGAACTTAGAATAATGCTGCGTCTTGTAGGTTGAATTCACACCGGAAGATGTTCAACTACCAAATATAAGCGAAATGCTCATGACGTGCACGATTAAAGGAAAACCTATGTTCATTGATGTCGAGTTGTTCAATGATATCAGTCACTATAGACGTATTATGGGTTTTGAGAAGCCCATGGATTTCAACCTCAATACTAAAGAGATGGAACCAAGAAAGAATCGATAGTAAAAGAAAAAATTGTCTTTAGACTATTAACTATTCATTATGCTCTTCACTCCTTACCACTAAAATTCCATATGATAACAAAAATTAATGTTACCTTTCGTGTGGATATGTAATTACAAAATATGTACATTGTCTACAATACAGCGTATCTTATAGGGTGACCCGCAACAGAATCCAAGTTCGTGCAGATCCGTCGATTTTTTGTTCATACCATTGTACATCATTAACACGGAATTGCACCGGTAAATCGTTGAATGTTGGAATAACGTACGATCAATAAAGTCGAAGACACAGACTGGACATGGGAGAGAAAGTTTAAAGAACTAGGCAGGTAAAAGATCAAAGTCATCGGAAACGTGAACCATCGGTACATGCAGATCTTCAATCTGAGGAGTAACTTTGAATTCGCATAGTCCGACCTCCTTCAATTTCCATTCCCAATCCATTCGCTGAACCGCGTGCAAGGACTCTGCTTCATTGTGATGTCGCAACAACATGGCTTCCTGTCGAAGAAATTCAAAGGGAAATTATCTCTCTGCCGTTTATGCGAATAATATTAGCAATGAATATGCGTACCTTGATTTTCTCCCACTTGTCATCGACGTCCTGAAGCCAACTCAAAAATAATCGGCCGTTGTACCGACTTCTCGCGTTCCTGTCCTTCTCCTCTTGTTCAGGCGTTATCACATTGTAGACCTCCTCGTCTTTAAGAATCGTACATACAGAGAATGGGAGTGACTGATTTGCCAGAGCTCGAGCTGCTCGTCCGTGTACCCTCAGAATCTCTTGTTCGACCGATAAAACTAGCTTCTCTTTTTCAACAACGTGCTGCATTCGCAGACGATATCGTTCCTTCTCCTGTTCCGCGTACAAATCCTTCATAGGACTTTGAAGTACCGAAGGAGGATTTATGTTCGGTTCTTTGTTGGCGTTTGCGGCCAAGACATACGTGCAACGATTCATGAGATAGTCCTTGAAACCTTGGGGTGGTTTTGGCTGTACAGGAAACAGTCCTTTTCTCCTTCGTTCGATCTTAACGGATGAATTGTTCAAGTAAATTTACGGCGACCCATGAACTTTCAAAATAAAAATGTAGTCCATGTGAAAGAGAAGATTTTAATTCTTACCTGCTTTCTGATATTGAGAAATAATTGATAGCAGTTCGTGATAGGTTGATCATGAGGATGAACTTCCGGTCCGGCACTCGTAGCTTCACCCGACTCGTTCGCCGACGCAGTGGCTGCTGCCTGTTGAGCTTCCTTGCTAGGTTTCATTTTCCTCTTTCTCGGGTGCAATTCAACCGGAGCGGCATTGCTTGTACTATTGGTTGTCGTCGTCGTGACCGTCGTCGTTGTCGCCGTAGTTGTCGTAGTTGATGAACTTGTCTCCAACGTCTCACTCGTATCTTTCTGACTTTTACCATTAGTCTCGGCATTTTTCTCCGATTTTTCCGTGGTTCCGGTCGTTTTCGAGGTGTTTGCACTACCGCTGTTTCCCGCACCGCTGCTGCCACTGCTACTTACCGTGTTCGATTCAGATGCGGTCGTTTTGCTCGATTCGGTATTCGTAGTTTCTGGACTAGGTGAACTGTGCCTCTGTTGTTGCTGCTGCTGCTGCTGTTGCTGTTGTGGTTGTTGTTGCGGTGGTTGTTGCACCGGCTGTTGTGTTGGTTGTTGCTGAATTTGTTGCGGATGCAATTGGAGCGATTGTTGTGGCTGTTGTTGCTGCTGTTGTTGTTGTTGTAATTGTTGTTGCTGCTGTTGCGATTGCTGGGGGGATGAATCGTTCGATCGTTCGGTCGACAAGGTTCCGGGAAGAGGGGACGAATTGGTGTAACTTCCATTTGCCGAAGAACCATTAGCAACTTCTTTCGAGGTTGCCGAACCGTTCCCACCGTTTCCGCTTCTGGAAAACCACAGAAATTGTCATAAAATCTCAACAACAAATGGAATAGAGGTAAAAAAAAAAGGAAATATCAGAGTTGACTATACCTATGCGAACTCCTGAGAACACGTTGGTGATGAGTGGATCTTTCCTCTCCATGCAGCACACCGGTAAAATCTTTTTTCTCTTCTGTTTTGGAAGTATTTCCAGCTTCCGTGGGACTCGTCGTACCACTCACATTTAATCCCTGGTCCTTATCCGTCGAATCATTGCTGTTCGAGCTGGGAACAACGTAGGGCAGCTGATGACTGCGATTCGACGCGTTTTTGCCGTTTCTGACGCCAACCTCTTGCTCGGATGTTGTGCTTTGTGGTATGACGATCTTCAGCGGTGGAACTTTTGGCGCTGAGCCAGAGTCGGAACTTTTCGGACGATCATCTTCACCGTCCGATTCGGGAGGTGCCGGTGTCGCGGTTTTTGAGTTTGTTGCCAAGCTCGATGACGAATTTTGGGGTTTTGGGCTGCTGCTGGTACTACTACTGCTGTTGTTGTTATTACTAGTACTGGTGGGGACGGCAGTCGCACCTGGACTCTTTCGATCTGCATTCGGTGTAATTGTGCTCTGGTTGTTTTTAACCGATACGCCTCCACCCGAGCTTTGTTTTCCAGATTTCGCACACTGTGTTAAAAAGGAAGAGACAAATGAAAATATGAAACAATTCGTATCTTGAACAACAGATTGGCAGTTATCGTCGAGAAATAAGCCACAAGGCCCAATCTTTACTCACTTTATCATTGTTACCGGTTGCATTTCTGCCAACGTTCTGTCTTCCCGATGCTGGTCCCTTGGTCGAGTCCTTGCTCACTTCCGAATCCTTTCTCTTCTTTCTTCTTATCTCCTCTTCCTGTTCCTCGGCGTTGTCACCTTCGTACGGCCTCTTCGACGAGGGTGAACCAGCGCCGTGAGTAGAATCAGTGCCAAGCCCACTCGTCCCCGAAGTCGTCGTAGTGGGTTCACTCGACGAGGTTGCCGGCGTGCTACCGGAAGAAGGAATACTCCCGATCGATTGCGCGTTACCCGCTGACGATTTCGAGATTTCTTTCTCTTTCTCCTTTTCTTTTTCGGGATTCGGTGACGAGCTCGCACCTCTCACCGGTGTCGCTTCTTTCGAACTTTTGAATTCATACACGTCGCAGTTGTCGCTCGTCGTTACGTTGCCACTACTTCCCACAGCTCCAGCAGCTGCTGCGTTCGCCACAGCGGTTGCCCCGGGACCAACGCTCGAGGTCAAATTAGTGCTGGGGCTAACGGTCGACGAAACTACCGGCGACGATGATGATGATGTGGATGACGCCGTCGAGGTCGCGGTCTTCATCGAGATCTCCATCTGACTCGTTGCCGAGCTCACGCTCTGCCGCGAATTGCCCGTACCACTCTTCTTATCATCCCTCGAGCTACGTACTTGGTTCAGCCGAAGCGTCACACGCGGCGAGCTTCCAGACTGCCCGATTCCCGATCTATCTACTGAAACGTCCAATGGAAAAGAGAAACATCGTTTAGTACATTATTCGTTGAGAAGGTCGATGAATATTTTCTAGATCGAGAGAATCGCGATTCGATATGTAGTCGGGGGTTCGACCAACTTCCGCGTTCTTGCACGCGTCGCAGAATTTTCAGGTCACCCGTTATAATAAGAAGGTCATGATGAGAAACGTTGCAACGAGCGCACAGCTCGTAAGCGCACGCGACAACTCGTGAAAACAAAATAAGGTGAGTCCCTCGGTTACATACAAACGACGAAAAGAAAAGACAAGCTGCGACAACATACAGATACAGAGTAATAATATTCTCATTTCCCGTATGGAGGAAGTACGTGCGATCCTTTTTAAGAACGGACATATGTTCTCCCGTACCTTGATTAATTTTTAGACGGCGTCGGTTGCGATGATGCGGATCAGAGGCGACAACGAGAACACCGTTGGGTTTATTCAAAGACGACGACACTAAGAAACGATCGCGCACTCGCTTGCCGAGACGACTCTGGCGTCATTGGCGCACGGCTGTAGCGTAAAGAAACTCGAAGCTCACGCGGCTCTCGAGGAGGGGAGGGAACACGTACACCCGTGTCTACATACGTGTGGTGTAAACATTCGACATGGCACCTTAAAGTAGTCACCCACACAGGCGAAACGTAGAGACGAGAAACAAGAAGGAACGCCGCGTCTGTAAAAAGTGGAGGGGGCGGCTTCGAACGCGAGACTTGAAGTCTTATACTAGGAGACAAGTGGTATTCAGCAACGTGCGAGTGCCTGTTGCCCCAACGTGTGAGATACGACTCCACACGACCGACAAGAATTGGTAAATAGATCCTTAGCGATGAAACGCGCCAGAATCGACGATACGGAATACATAAGGAATGATTTTTTTTTCTCCTCGACTCACCCGATCAACGGAAGTGTTGCAAAGAAAGGAGTTACAGCACTCCAAACGATTGCATATTCGCATTCAAAATAAAATAATTCGAGAACGATAAATCTCATATACCTCTATATATCTAGACAACCGTTTATGGTCACTATGTTAGTGACCATACTTTATGGTAACCATTGGTGTAAATCTATGCTACAAATTGTAATATCTGATACCTGCTCTGAAATCCTTCTTGTACCAAGTACAATTATAGTTATTTTATAAAATAATTCGTTATTTGACCTTATTTTTTTTACCGCGAATCCCGCACACGTACAAGGAATTATCAGTCGACTGGTTGTGGTAAAATTTGGCCGACATCGATTCGAGATCTAAAGACGCAATCAAGTATTGAGACTTACCTTTATTCTGCGGTGATGTCCTCCGCATTTCACAGAGGGCTACACTGTCCTCGGTGACGGACGTTGCAGCTGCGGCGTCCGAAAGACTCACGCTAGGACGTTCCTGATTTTGATAATTATGATGTTGGTAATTCTGCAATTGTTTGTTTTGCTCTTTGTCCGATTGCTCGTTAGGTGGTGAGATGTTGCCAGTAGTTTCGAACGGAGTTCGTGAACGTTCCGGCACTGGCGTTGTATCCTCGGAAGTATGTGTTATGGTTGTTTCTGTTTATACGGTCAATCATACGAATGAGAAAACTGAGCGAAAGATAGACTTGTTACTTTTCAATGCGGTAATAGGGAGAAGGCGGGCTTACGGGAACGCGCCTTTTCGCCTACGCGGATCTTCGCAATGGTCGACGGATTGAAATGTTGTTGGGAGCAAAAAAAAGGCTGCGCGATTAGAATCCACGAGACTCAGCCATCTTTCAATTTTGTTCCTACCCAAGAGTCTTTGGTTATTCTATTTTTCCGGTGTATATTTCGGGAATAGGGCCGCGAAACGTTAAGTTCTCGAGGAAAAATGTATAATTGTGCACCGATATATCGTCATTGGGTTTGTCAAAACTCGAATGCTATCTTCCTCATTCTTTGCCGATTATGCATATCGAATTTTAGCACAGGTGGAATGTACTTTAAACGCGAAATAATGGAAATATTTCTGTAGCGTATCGACGAGTTATCCGACGAGTGACTCGAAATTCTTCGTGATAGGAGGCTATCTGACTCAGTTATTCCGAGAAGAGTACATCACCGTGCGCGAACCATCTTCGCGAGCGTTTCTCTCTTCATGCCTACACTGGTTGTCGACGAGAGATGTAGCAGCACAGTCGGGAAACCGATGCCTGAACGTACAAAGCCTGCATCGAGACTGCTGCAAAAAATTACTTCCCCTTGGCATACAAGATCGACCGTTCCATTCTTTAAAACACTCGAACCGTTTTATTGTTAGTCCGTTCCTTTTGACAAGCCGAACTATTTACTAAGAATACTCGCACGGTCACTGATTGAATTATATGACATCTAGCGAATAAACGTGGAATCGCTTTGCTCGTTTACGTGGGACCGAGAACGAGATATACTCGCGAACGCGACCACTCGCAGACTGGTGGCCATGTTGAACTCTGGCTATGCACGTTCGCCCCGCCTCTTTCGGCGGCGAGCTGCACCCAAAACCCCTCTAGCACACTTTTGCACATATACACGTACACTCACACTTATAGGGTATCGATTTTACATGGGTTCTGGCAATTTTAACAAGGTGCGATTTGGCTCAATGGCATCTTTGTATAACAGTGTAATGCCATTGATAAAAATTCATAAAACGGTCCCTTACCGGAGTATTGATTCGTTCGACGAATAGCACAGAGCGATCATCAAGGATTAAGAGCAGATCGGCGGATAATAATTATTTCCCGTAAATAGCAATAAAGAGCGTTTCGTCTAGACAGAAATCTGCAACTAGTATCGAACTATATGAAAAATTACCATCGGGTTCCCCGTTGTTCGAATCGTAACCATTCAACATAGTTCGCGTTCGAAACTCGTCTTTGCGATTTTGCGCCGTCTGATTGAGAGCAGAATCCTCATTTTTGCTGTTCCAGCGATTTTTCGAACCCCTTTGGGATTGCAAGGGTGACCTCGAACTGTTCTGTGAAGTAACGTGATCGGATCGATTTCCAGTGGTACCTTTAACAAACACACGAGACGAGGACCACGGTAATATGGGCTATGGGATATAAAATATATGTTGGATGATTTATACATGCAACTATCTGTCTGTGTATGTCCGATGTATGTATGCGAGAAAGTGGTATAGACCGGTGCGAGCTCGTGGGGCATGGCGGGAAAGCTTATCGCAGCTTGTTGCGACTGTTACGGACCCTTTGGCGGGAACCCTCGCCTGTCAAGCGGTTGCCTCGTGGTGCCGTTGGCAAGCCTGAACGACAGCTATTATTCCATCACGGACGATTATCGTTTTTAACAAACGTAGAAAGTGTTGGAATGTACCAAAGAGAATTGCTAACTTTATCACGAGAGTTTTATAATAATGATTGAGTTATAAAATCAATGTTCGCAAAATATGTGCGCCCTGTGCACTGTACATACACACAGAGCCACATACACATTTTATTGCAGTGCATGGCGATTAATGAATGTTCGGACAGCGCTATTTTTGTTCGCCTAGTACTAATAGACTAGTACAATTCGCGAGGGAGCGGGAATTTCGGGACTCGTTAAATGTACGAGTTAGATGTGCATATTGGCGAGGAGTTAAAAGTAAACATTCGTGTTCTCACCTGAAGTTTCTTGAGAGGTCATTTGCAACAGAAGCGCGAGCTGCTGTCGCTCGGACATCCGCGCTGGGTAACCACGGAAACGACTGTTACCGCCTGCAGGCATTCCGTCCTCATAGCTCAATGACCGAGCTCAAAGTTTCGCGACAATGAGTCACGAAATATCACACACTCTCATGTTCACAAAAACATTTGACGACGAGTTCAATGACGATACGAATATAACCTAAAAGGATTGTTCCAGGTTCACGCCATTTTGACCTACCGAGCGCCCCCGGATATGTCAACGGTAGGTCACACGATTACTGAATTAATGAGAACGGAAGGCTGTTTCACGTAAAATGAGATATTGGCGCGATTTTCACTTATTCATTTGAGCCGAGGGTGATATCACGCCGCGACATGTGTCTTGAAATGCCCTGTATTTACGCGACTACGCGCGAACGAGTGCGCAATATGACGCAATAGCTTTTACACACGGTTATGTTGGCACACCTGATGGATCAACGCGCGGGAGATTTTCGCGGGAGAATTCGAATCTGACACGCAGAGCTATCGACAACATCGTCGGCCGCAATGCGAACTTATTCTACTATGTTTGTCTTCGAAAAGTAGTAATAACAGCAGCTTTGTTTCAGATCATTACATGGTTCGCACTGTAATGTATTGTGATACTCGTGCTAAAACATTCTATTATTAGTACAGGTGATGCTTGTTTATCTAACAAACAGAAAATGGTATTACACACTTTTATTCTCACCATTGTTTGTTTTGACATGATATTCAGTCGCTGGTTCGTCGATCGCGATTAATTATTTGAGTTTGTTCGATAACCCAAGGCGCATATACTCGAGTAATTCGCTAGAATCAAGACGCGTGGTCGCGATGGCCTCGGTCGAAATGGAACGAAAAAAAAAAAACGCGTCTACAAGAGTGTGGTATGTCAGTTCGATTACAATAGGCCATAATATATAGCGCGACAGTTGTATATATATATGGTGGTATGTATACGCGCGCACGTATTCATTCATTCTCTTCTCACACGCTCGTTCGGTACTTTTGGTTCTCCGTATTTCAATTATCATAGAGTACATGTATATATTTATACATACTCCGATTACCGACTTTTACAATATAACAATTACGACCGATAAGAACACATATCGTTTAAACGTACATACCTAATACGGTATAGCTACCTACGGTCCAACATTATATAGAAAATACACAATGATTTTTCTGTTAATCGTTCAACAGACTCAATATGCGCGCATCGATGCTTCTTGTGTTGTTTTCTTTTTATTTTTTGTTTTTCCTTAATCATTTTAATTGACATTTCCAATACTAAGCGAGTTGCTCGAGAAGTGAGCGGCCACCGCGGCCACAATCACGAATCTCTCGTAATCGCGAAATAATTCCTTTTTCGTTTTGTTTCAATTACATGCGAAATTGTTTCGCGTAAGATATTTCACGATCGTTGAAAAAAAGGGATTTTGATTTCGCGCGGCTAATTTTTCAGTCCTCTTTGCGCGCTGTGCGAAGCAATATTTTTCGTTCGTTCTCTTACCATGCGTGTTACGTCGATTTGCTCGTCATTTTTGTTAATGATAATTATAATGCCGTGGCCCGCCACGGCGATGATGTATGATTTTATGATTTTACGACGCGGTCCTGAGTCCTAATTATTACGCGTACACATGGTATAAGAGGAGAGAACGATTCTCGATTTTTTTCTTCGTTATTATCATTATTATTATTATCAATATTACTATTACTATTAATTTCGCTCGCGACGTGAAGAAATATATTAATTTTAACACGGATCCTCGTGAATAAACGCGAGCATCTGCCGAACGTAGAATAACGCCTCGATAATTTCATCTACACCTCTGTGTCCCTTTATTCTTACATAAGTAGTAATAATATATATATAATATATATATTATGTATGCCTTCGATGCGTTTACACGAGATTTCAGTGCGTAACGCGTAATATGCACATTCCCACCTACCTCCCCGAGCCAATTACATCTTACTCGTTACATCATTTTGATAATATACATACACGCACACATACACGCACGCACACGCACACACACGTACAATAATGATAGTTTTAATTTTGTTTTCCCTATAACGGTCATTATAGCTTTGACTGCTTACCTCCGTTGGTATCGATGCGATCATAGAAAACAGATGGATAGTAACATCAATGGTAGGTATTGGTTGTGTTGTTGGTTTCATCTATTGCGCCATTCTCGATTATATCGACGGTGATAGATTATCCGGGCCTCGAAAAAAGTTGAATTAAATATAGAGAATCGCTATTGGTATAGAGTAAAGGTACGTCGATTACATTCGCAGATAATAATTCAAAACCTTCGGCTTCCGTGAAATTTTTCCTTCTTTGTTAAATAATTCGAAAAGATTAGAGTGTGCTCGATAAGTGGTCGTGGTTGTATCGTAATCGATTCAATATATAATGAACTTCTTTTACATGTATTATTTCGCATCATCGGCAAAGTTAATGAACTTTTTTTGTTTTTTCTTTAGTCCCGTTACATTGGTCTGTTTGTTTGTTTGCGATGAGGTAACGTTCTTGTTTTTATTCTCTTTTATACGTTGCTAATATCGTCGTACGTGTATTTCGCTGAATTTGACAATCAATAGCGTTCTATCTATACTCGCTCGTAGTCCGACTTGTTGTCGCAAATTCTCGTTGGAATTAGAAAGAATGGGTAAGAATTCGTATTACTAAGTCTTAACGGGCTATAAGATTCTAAAAGTGACTTGCGCGCATTTCAAACGTTCCTCTTTACGCTTTCGCGCCGATGATGATGATGATGATTATTATTATTATTATTAGTGTTATTATTATTATTATTATTATTATTATTTGTTGAGAGAAGATGTTTGTTTTTTGAGACGTAGGGAACTAGTACTTTCCGACTTTCCGACTTGAGCGGTTCCTTCCGTTTTTAAGTATACGTATACTTGACGAATGATTCTTCGATAGGATTTTTCTTTTTCTTTTTCTAACGAGGTCCAACGAGGATAGAAAAAGGAATAAAACTAACAAATAATTGTAAAGCCTCTCAAAAACCTACAAATCTATCAAACGGAGGGACGAATTTTAAAGAAAGTTTGAATAATAGTGCAGTGGGCGAGTAATAAGACGAGGTTCGAAACAACATTGGAAAACGTACACAAAGACTTTCAGTTGTTTACAAAACACGGTTCAGCGACGATGAGAAACTAGATCCTAATTGCTGCTATCGAGACGCGTGTCGATCTAATAATTTGATAATTTAATAGTTAGATCGGAATCTCGCGAGAGATTATAAGTATAAGATGAAGGATGACGATGCGATGAACGTGAACCACCAATCAAGGGTCTTGGAGACTTAAAAGAGCCCACCTAGGTGAGCAGGAAGGATAAAACATCTAAATAGTGTTTTGCTTCATCTTCTTTTTTATATTCGCATATCTTTTGATTTCGTCGGTTCTCCATTATCGGAATACTAAGTTAAACACACAGTCTGAGCGCCTCTACTTGTATAATAAATAAATACGTCTATGGTATACATTATTGAGAAACAACAGGGGTTCGCGCTGCTTCTTAAACCGATACGACATTCAATCTCGTGCTTTCTCATGCTTTCTATCGTTTATAACGTTCAATTACTACCCATCCAAACATTTTTTTTTTTCGTTTTCTCATTTTACCTCGAGTGCCACTTGACATTATGCCTCGGCCAATGTGTCGCCTGTTTGTTCTTCCTCCTACTAACCATATTACTATAATTATTATTCCAACAACGATGACGATGATAAGATGATGAAAATGGTTGACGACCATAACAATAATAATGATTATGAATATGCCCTTATTACAATCATTATCATTATTTTCTTTGTGTTTTTCTTTTTTTTTTTAATATTATCCGTTGGCTATGCATAACGTACATCTTTGAACGTGTTACAGATAATGGAATGTTTAGAAGTTTGCGTTTATTTTTTTTTATTTTTTTGTTTGTTTTCTTTTTTTCTTTCATTTTGTTTCATTGAAATTGGTGGTGCAATTTGTGGTAGATCCATATAACCCTATTCAGAATTGAGTATATATTTGTTTTCTTTCGGCAGAGCCAGCTCCGCGGATTTTGACGTTTAAGATGATTGTTACCGAGACAGAGATCGCGATGCAGATATCTCTAACCATTACAGTATTTTCATTTGGTTGAAATTTCTCTATACCACAGAAGCGAACTCTGTGTTTGTCATTTTGAATGCCAATTGATATTGCACATCACAGTCGGTCAACGTTGTAATCGTAGCTTCCTTGTATTTTTGGATTTCCGTATGAAATTATGGAGTACCGATGCGAGCTTCGTTGCAGTGTACAATAATAAATCGCGATCAATCTCGATCTCGTTTGTTTTTACTGACAACACTTGGAGGGCCGGATTTCTCTCGATCATCGTCTCTCTTTATCTCTCTCTCTCTCTCTTTCGTTCACTCTCTCCCCCTCTGTTCTAAGTAATGAGCAAATCGTCACTTCGGATTCGTCTTTTCTCGAACTACTTGTCTCGTTCTAACTGTAGTCTAGGTCTACCATCTCAAGAGTCCCTCTACCAGTCTTTTTATCCGTCTCCGTACGTAGGCTTTTTTTTATTTTATTATTATTTTTTTCTCCTCTTAGTAATCGTCGGAGTTATCGGGACAGACAAGCCCGTCTTTGTTTTCGTATGAGTGTGTACGTGTATGTGTGCTTAAATGACTTAAAAATTCAGCTATACATACTTCGTTTTAGTTTTTCTTCGAAATTTGAGCCGCGATTCTTGTCCCGAGATTTTTCACCTCCTCTCTATCCTCAACGTCGGTGTCTCCGCTCCTCGTCGTTCGTCGCTCGTCGCTCTTTCCATTATTCTTATATGGCACAAATCAATTTGGCGCGCCAGCGTTGTTGGTGCATTTCCTCGGGAATATTCGTTATACAATTCCGCGGAAGACTGTATCGGAAATCTCGCTGTATTTTCTTATCCTCTTAACCCCATAAAAAGTTATCGAGGTTGAATCCACACGGTGCGAATTCATCGTCCCTCGTGGTCACGACTGTGTTTGGCTACCGGCAGTCTTCGCCCAATTATCAAACGCACACAGACGCACATACATACACATACATACACACGCACGCACACACCCATACATCCACGCATGCGCCCACATACACCCACAAACAAACACACACGCGCACGCACGCACACACACACACACATACAGAGCATTAATAAGGATTCATACTTATGTATCCGACGTATTTCAAATCCAATATCCTTTTACAAACATTTGATCTTTAAATGTATATATATATATAAATATATATATACCTATGAAACAGTGGTACGAATCTCTCGCTCATCGTGCTGAATCTCGTGGCCTCATGTATCGTCCTCCGGACGAGTCTTGCCGATCGGATCTCTCACTTGCATCGTGGTTGTCGTCGTCACCGACGGAGTCGTCGCCCCTTGTACGGAACAGTCCGTCGACGGTCCATCCGCGTCTATCGTGTGCTAAAGTCGCCATAGACTGGACCTTCGAGGGCCGGCTGCAGATCCTGCCACACACACAGATAGCGAGAACGTCCGGTAATTTTCCCCCAACACACATAACACGTCAGACATCAAATTATCTTTCTCCTCTCGATTATTTAATTTTCCCAAATATAAGTCATTTTTCAATCGACGCGATCGTTTTTCTTTCGTGGTTGGCCGAATTAGAATTTTGGAAAACAAAGTCTCTCAATCTCTCTCTCTCTCTCTCTCTCTCTCTCTCTCTCTCTCTCTCTCTCTCTCTCTCTCTCTCTCTCTCTCTCTCTCTCTCTCTCTCTCTTTCTCGCTTGGTGCCGTATCGTTCTCTTATTGACAATATCGCTTTTTTCCTATCTATAGTTGTACCGACCAGGATGAAAAATGGAAACCATTTCGACCGGGAGACTCCCCCGTCGTTTGATCGATGGCTCGGGAATCGAGTCTCTCTTCGTAATGTCCCTCTTACAACCTCCCCATTTTCCGTTATCGTTGTCGTCCGCGTTGCGACCGGAAAACATTTCCGGTCCCCCGCTGCTGCGTCGTCGTAGCGTTTTCTTGCGACTTCGCGTCTTTCCGTTGACACTACTGCGTCCAAATAGATCTCGTCGCAGCTCAGAAATGTCAGCCGGTACGGAGCCTCGCCTGGGCGAAGGCATTGAACCGGACACAGCGATGAGCTCGTTAGTTCGTCGGCTTCCGTTGTTATTGCTCCCACCGGTATGCGCACTATTATTATTGTTGTTATTATTGTTGTTATTGACAGGAAAGTTTTCACGCTCATCTGCAAAGATTTAAGTCGCTTTAATAACAAAATTCCACGAATCTAGTGGGAGGAGCAACGAATGATGTCGATTCGAAATATTACCGTTTGGCAAAAATACGTTTTCGAGGAGATTACTAAGAGCTGCTTCCTGCGGAAGACTGGCTCGCCGCGGCAATGGTACATTTTCACCTCGCGGGCCTAGAGCCGAACGAACCGATCCACCAGCTGTTAACATCAAATAAATAAGTGGAATACTGCAGAAATATAAACGGGGTTACAAGAGGGAGAGAGAGAGAGAGAGATTATTTAAAAAATATAAAAAGTACCTTGAATCGCAATGACGTCCGTCGGTACGGAGCCTCGCCTAACGCCGTGACGATCGCTTCTCGATGTTACGGCAGTCGAACCGATTAGACAATCGTCGACCTTTGGTAACAAACCGACCGGGGCTGAGCCTCGTCGCCTCGCCCATCCCTTTCGACGAACAAATAAACGTCAATCGTAAAAAGGCTCTCGTTCTCCCCGGCTTTCACATTGAAACGTTATTATAACGAAATGTATAGGTACCTGATTGGTACGACGCGAAGAAGCGACACTACTCTTGTTGGAATCGTCCGTCGCTCTCGGATCCAAATTCTCCTTCATTCTTCCATCGTCATTGAGCTTCGGTATCTTCGAGTTCTTCTGCCTCGAACTATCCGAGTCTCTCTTTATACCGATCGAGACTGTATCGGGGGCACCGCAATCACCGCCGCTCGTCGGTCTGATATCGCTGCTTCCGCCGCTCTCGCTCGACGACGAGATACTCTGAACTCTCGGTGGTGAACCAGGAGGACTTCCTATGAAGAATTTGTGAGCGGGTAATTCCGAGGTTACGGGAATCGCGGTGAAACGTCTGATGGCGCTGTCTTCCCTCGCACAAGTTGTTTTGGCTTCCGTCGTCGGAATCGAGTATCGCCGCAATTCCGATTCTCTCGTCGAATGTTGAACCGATTTCGAGAGCGACGATGACTTATCGGAAGCAGGGAGTACGGCGCTCGAGGAACTCGGTTCTCGTCGTTGAAGAGAATTTTTCGAGGAAAATAAATGCTTCGGGCTTAAATTTCGAGGCTCGGAATCGGTTCTCGAATCGGTTCGCGAATCGCTTCGGAAATCAAACTCGAGAGTTTCCGAAGCCTCGGAATTTTGTTCGATCTTCGCCCCACCGATCAGAGAAGCATACAACATTTGAGTGGGATAAGCTTCCTGGGCGGAAGAGGGTCGTCCATGACGATGCTTGAATCCCAAGAGATTCGGATCTTCCGTTCGCACAGCCTGAACGGAATGACGTCTTGGGAAATCCATAATGTACGAGGATGGATCCAAGGTCTGTCGGGTATACTCGGAAAATGCGGATTCGCGACGTCTCGAGGCACGATGTTCGGAGGCCTGGCTGTGATCTCTCGAGAGTCGGTTCGAGCCACCGTCTCGATGATTTCGCTGCCTCCAAGATTCGCAGTCGGCTTCGGAACAAGTACCGCCGCAGCAGCAACGCTGCTGACCAGAGTACGCGGATTTATGGATGACGGGACTGTGATCGGAATGGGACGGACTGTCGTCGGCCTCCATCAGAGTCTCCGTTCGGCATTTCGACATCTCCGCGGTCGTCGACATATATCGAATTCTAACGTAAGGCTGTAGAGGCGGGAAGGTCTGTTGTCTCGTCAAGTGTTTGGTCTGACTGCCACATTTGAGATTTTCTGGCTGTAAAACGCTCGACAGCCTGCTCGCTTCGGCACTGCTCGTTATACTGGCTATGCTCGTTTCTGGCAAAAGATTTTCAGCGCTGACGGGACGCTCGCAGGAGGAACTCGCGTTTCCGGCGGACTCGTACACGCTGCTCTTGGAGGATAGCAACGAGAGCGAGCTAAGCTCGCGAAGGGCCTCCGTTCCGGTGTCGGTGTCCTCGAGACGGAAAAGAGGATTTCTCATGGGTTTGGTCGCAGCACGCTCGCTCGGTAGGCTCTCCCTTCTACTATCCTCGATCGTCATTGGCAAAAGCGACATTGGCTTGGAGACACTGAGGGGCACCGAGTGTCTTCTGTTGACTCGGGGAGGGTACATCTCGGCCGGTAGACTCGGACGTCTTTCGCCGCTTGCCGAGCCAACACCTGCGGCAACCTCCGGAAGTAAAATATCTACGCTTCCCGAATCTTCGCGTATCCCCGTGATTTGTTCGTCATCGGAATTTGACGAATTCTGCATTTCTTCCAAATCCGACATCTCCGTCTTGGTTTCCTCGGCAGCTTCGAGCGCTGTCAAAGCCTCCCATCGTTTCTGATTCGCCCGCAAATGTTGCATCAACGAGACGCTAAGGCCGTCGCCCAAAAATCTATGCCACTCCTCGTACAACGGGGTCACGACGAACTCGAAAAAGCCCACCTGTATCTTGGGTATGCTGATCGTGCTTCTGTCGCAGAGCGGCGTTACCGGAAGATTTAACCGCCTCTCGTAATCACCTTGACGAAAGAATTCCTCGCACACTTTGTACGACCACTTTCTCGAGATGTCCCATGGCCTGCAGGGGTTCGAGATGTCGGCGCATTTGAGCGATATTTGCAGTATGAAGTGACGATTTTCCGGTCGTTCCATGTCAAGACCATTCTTGTCGAGACAGCTCTGGTGATGAGAAACGAATTTGAATTTGCGAATAGAAGAAAAATGCTCGAGCCAATAGTCTCGTTGTACCTTGAACCGTAATAGAAACTCCTGCTGCCTCGTGATATCCGTAGCGAGAATGAGCGAGCTTATGTGACGCTGAAGTTCGGGACGTATTTGTGCCGGTAATTGTTCGGAAACTCCGCTCTCCAAAAGACATCCTATGGCGGATCTCCAGTGATGATTCTCGAGCACCGAAGTATTCTACAAGAGCGCATAACAATGATCGACAAGTGGACATTGATTTATACGGGCTTATATATCATTTACAAGGCTGAGATGACTCGCCTCGTACAGAGTCGCGAGGTGATTGCTCGTTGCAACGAGAAACGGTTGATTCACACCCGGATGGTCGAGATCGTGGGTCACAGCTGCTATCAGAGATGCCATTACCTCCAGACTACTCAGGTGACGTCTTATCTGCAAGAAAAATACGTCGACCTTCGTTTCATCGTGTTTTTATGAGGAAAAAATAAAAAAAAAAAAAACCGCCGACGAATTTACCTTTTCCTCCTGTAGGAAACAATGCATCGCTTGTGTCACGTCGGTCGCGTGTATACTGTTGTGGTAAGGATTTGTACTGTGGTAACCCTCCTCGATCAATGCTGTTGATGTATTTGAAAACAAGAAATTAAATAAACGAGATATAGGTACCTCCGATCGAAGAGTATCGAAAGGCAAAGGAAGATTATCGGAGGAAGTGGGACCGAAAATTCGGTAGTCGGGAATATTGAAAAATGTCTGTCTCACCGAATAGCTTCCATACCCGAACGACGTCCAGATTGAATCGTTGAAACAGTCCGTACCATTGAAATAGATGAACGCACAATACCGGCAGGGAACGACCTGAAACGAGAAAAATTTCCAAATTGGTCCCCCTCGAAGAAGAACTCGTCTACCTCGAGTGCGTGCATCGTTTATTTTTAATCTCGCTCTCGTGGCCCCGCGTACTCGTCGTGCACGCGATCCTCGAGAACACAACGGAGCAATCGAACAGATGCGAGGACAAAGAGGCAGCCTCGAAATATATACGACGTCGGGCAATAAACGGAATAAACGAGAGAGGGAAAACTCACCTCCCGTAACGGTCTCCAGGGTGAAAGCGTTGAACCGCCAATGGCCGGCCCTTTGCAGTACGCACTGTTGAAAATAAATTGAAAAAATGAATGAGAGATACGGACGAGGAAGTATAGGAGCGAATCGTACGGGAGGAGGAGTATCGATCGATCGGACGGTTTCCGATAACGTTGACTCTAATTGATAACGTTTTCTATCGCGAAGGACCCCCCGCGCGGACGCGCGCGCGATACCACTCGTACCAATTAACGAATCAGTCGATTAAAATGTTGATACGTAATAATATAAATTTACCTGTACTTGTCCGTGAAAAATATCATCGAGAAGACCAGGTTCTTGATCGAGCGATCTCGTCAACAGTCGTTTGCGTCTTCTCTTGTGCATCGTCAGAAATCGACCCCTATGCCGTTCGGCTCTGCATCCTTCGACGACATTGAGATTCTCGATGAGGAGACGATCGGGTTCGGAGAGCCTCCTCGGGGTCTCGGCTCCCGATTCGTCGGGTTCGTCGAGTGAATAGGCCGGCGGCGCGGCGGGTGCGACCACGGACGCCGAACCTCTCGGCGGCGAAGTTCCGGATCCCGGTAAACTCGCATTTTCTGTTCCAACCCCGACAACCATTTAAAACATTAAAATTGTCCCAACGATCGAACTTCTTACCGATGTCCTATCGAAAAGTCACGATCGACGCTCGACGAAAAACGTCGGCCATCCAGAGATGAATTATAACATATAGCCTTAGTACGCACGACCTACTCGCTTCTCTCGAGACAATACCTAAGCCGCCCTCCGGGAGTTTTATCGCGTCACGAAACGAGCTACGATCGCGATACGAACCTTGCACCCCGACTCTGTACCGACTAATGTACTCGATCTTCGTTACGTATTACAACGAGGCCATTGCCACGTGGGCCTCGTATTATTATATAAATAGATCTACGAAGAGCGAGCGAGAGAGAGAGAGAGAGAGAGAGAGAGAGAGAGAAATGGATGGATCGACAGAGCTGGACGTTTCCCAGAGCGTCGGCAGTGGTTCGGCCTCGTCAACGTGATATTCGTGCACGATTGTACGATCGTACGAGAACGAGCTTTACAGCTTGTACATACGATCCACCTGTGTATCGGACAGCTCGTTCTCGTCATGAGGAAATCGTTCGCCTCTCGTTTATTTCCCAGTAGGCTCTCTCTCTTTCTCTCTCTCTCTCTGTTCCTCGCTCTCTCTCTCTCTCTATTCTCAATGAACAGAGAGTGTACTAAAATATTCGGGGGCGCGTGTAAATTTAGTTCTCGGATTCTATTTCAACCACGTGCCTCGCGAACTAGCCCTGGTTCTTCCACCCCTCTAGCTCTATCTTTCCCGTCTTTTCTTCGTGTTCAAAACGCGTGCTCACGCGGTTATTTGTGAATGAAGTTAATACGTGACCAGAGGGAATACTTTGAGCTTAAAGAGTTTCGACGATGACGAGACTAAAATACATCGAAAGCTTTCGAGGACGAAACAAAATTGAAAAAAGCAAGAAAACAAAAATTATACACGTTCCATCCTCGATCGAGGATCCCGATAACCAAGGACGACGAAGGAGGGAGAATTAATCGGAAAGAAATTGAACGACGGTAAGGAGCGACGACGACGACATCGGCCACCGAGACGAGCCGTCTCATATTTATTGAAAAGTTCATTAGCAACGATGATGTCGAGTATCCGCGAGGATTCTGCAACCGTTATTTATATTGCGAGAAGCGAATTAACCTAATTACAACTCACGCTCGTTAATTAATTAACGAGCATGGAGCGTCGATTGAATTGTAAACGCGCCTCGGTGTCATGTCGAGGTGAGATATAACGCGCGAGGTACCACTCTCTCTCTCTCTCTCTCTCTCTCTCTCTCTCTCTTCGTTCCATCGCGTCATAGTATGCCCCCCCACCCCGCTAACTAGATCCGAGCGAGAAAAAAAACATAACGCGAACGCTTTTTCGCGTGATTGTGCTTGAAAATATATCAGTCTCGTAATTCGTCTTTTCTTTTTAATCGATCTTCGCTTCGTTCGAAATACGTTACTCACCGGAAATTCGTACAAAGACCGCGTTCTGTCCCGCGTCGTCTACCGTTATTTCCCCGGCTGCTCTCTGTAACAAGGAAAATATTGCTTGAATTACACGAGTCACGCGTCCAACAGCGACGCGTGTACACACACACACACACACGCACATATATATAAAAATACGATATAGTCGGAATGCGAGCTTCGATTCGGGTCGCGTATTCGCGACGACGAATTATCAGGGACGATAAAAATCCAAAAATACGTCAGCGCACACGGTTTTCATTATTAACACGCACGAAAGAAAAAAAATCAGAAAAGTCGTAAATACACCGATTTAATATATTCCAACGATAAATATTTGCTCGAACAGTTTGTTTTCGTTGAGCGAATGGCGTCGATACGTGGCTAATCACGACGTTCTCGTTTTACGTGGATAATTCGCGTGCGAATTCCTTTTGGCTCGGGCTCACTCGCGAGAATAACAAAATGAGAAAACAAAGCGGGATAAGACCGGAAACGTGGCGAACCATTACGTCGGACTATTTGGTCGATCGAAGACTCGTTCCTGGACCATTTGTAAAATGCGTTTGACGAGGTAGATCAACGCGTTTCGCAATGCGAGAGGGAGGGAGGGTGCATCGAGAGCGAAATACGCGGAGGTTTAAAAAGAATTCAAGTTGGAACGGAGACAATGGAGGACACGACGATTCGATCTTTCGTTATCGCAGCGTCAACGCGGAGTTGTGGGCAGAGTCTCTCGGCCATCCGGCCGATTGCCAATTGTAAAATAGGCCGGGCAGAGTTAAAAATTTTCGTCCCTCTTCTGTTCTTCTTCTTCTTCTTCTTCTTCTTCTTCTTCTTACTATTATTATCGAGGTATCCTTCGCGAAGATATTTTAACGGTAGTCACATTGTATAGAGTAATGAAAAATTGGCAAAGTAATCGGTGTCTTTCTCGCGGAACATTCAAGATTCGTATTTTAAATTGACAATTTCCTCGAGATAAGTGGCGATTAATAACTCGGTAAAAGCTTTTGCAACCATTCTCACGCCGTTACAAAACCCTCTCGCCGCTCACCGGTCTCTGATTTTCCGATGAAAGTTTTTCCTCGGCTCGCGAATAGCCCGCCCGTTCCGAAAGAGCTCGAGCACCTGTCGTTCGAGTCGTTTGCTCTCACCGACAATCCCGACTAATAATATACCGACCAAATGATGTATCCAACTTATCTCGTGATTAAACCAAAAAAGAAAGAAAAGAAAAGAAAAGAAAAGAAAAGAAAATACGATATATTACGGAAATAAATTGCGTCCTATTGGCTATGGTCTTATATGGGTCAAGTGGCAATTATATGGACCGGCCGGGAGAGCCAAGAGAGTTTCGTCATCGTTCTCTTTGACCTACTCCGATCGTTTCTCTTCGTCTCTCTCACTCTCCGATCCGATCTGTGAACGGTCAACGATCTCTTTTTCCCTCTCTGGGCTGATTGGCTTGATGCACCGAGATAAAGCGCGCGAGAGAGAGAGAGAGAGGGAAAAAGAACCCGAGAGATAATCGATTATGCGATGCCTTTATACTTGACTATATATCCGTATAATAGATGCGAAACTCGAACGTGTTCTCGTTATTGGTTCTTCTTTGCCTCCTCCATTCCTCATTATCGTACGGAAGCCTTTTAAACGTCCCTCCTTCCTTAAATTAATAGCAATATTGATACTGACGAAATATTGATGCAAAATTAATGGAGAAAATCGTAGTGGAGCACCGTTTCTAAAATCCGAAGAAAGAAATCTGTTCCTAATATGAGAAACGATATTTTGATATTCCGGTTGTATGAAACACCCACGGAATCATTCGCTCTTTCTCTTCCAGCTTATATTTTACTCGCTATCGTCGAATATATATTATCGATCCTCGCGTACGAATATTATCTTGTATATTTCTCGAGAATCTCTCTCTCTCTCTTTCTCTCTCTATCTGTGATCCGGAAGGGTGGGTGGGAGCTCGGAGGATCTCGCCGGGTCGCCCGGATATATGGAAGAAGGAATCAATGGGAAAGCCCTCCCGCGAGATAGCCGAGGGAGAGAGAGAGAGAGAGAGAGAGAGAGAGGGAACGCGATCCGCTAGCAAATGCACACGCGAGATTCGAACCAGGTGAACGAGACCCAGAACTGAAAATGTCTTCGCGAAACGTGCGTAGAGCGCAGCGGAAAAAATATATTCTTAAGCTAGGATCCTCCGGATAACCTTACTTCCGATATGGGATTTTTGTTTTAAATTGCTTCTAACCCCTCGTCCCTTATTCGCCGAACGATTCGTGAAAAATTGAAAAACGCTGTTTTTTCCCTCGTTTCGTGTCCCTCCGCGCGAAAAATATGTCAACGAGGGATAAAACGTAGGCTCGGCTTGGATACACGATCAAATCTTGTTTTTCAGATTTATGGATAAAGATAAGACGGGGGGGGGGGAGGGATTGTAGGTAGTAGAGGGAGATTTGCGGAAAGCGACGTCGGGAGGGACGAAAAAAGGGAGCCTAGTTTCAACCTTTTCCTTCTCTTATCTCTCTTTTTTTTTTTACGTCCTCTCGTCCTCGACCGGGACATTCTTCTCGTCCCTCGTTGTTCCGATTGGCGCGCGTTAGCGACGGGAGGGAGAGAGAGAGAGAAAGAGGCGGTGGTGTCGAGAAGCGATTTTCCACCGTCTTCAAGTTATTGGGGCCGCATCTCGGCGTAGCTTCGGTCGGCGAACGCGAATACTCTCCTCTTCTCTCGAGTTCCCGTTCCAATGGGACGACGGCCGAAGAATCGATTTCGGTAACCGCTTTCCGAGCTTTTCTCCCGAGCTCATTGGCCCGCTACGCTCTCGCTCTCGTTCCTATTCTCTATCCTCGTTCCGGTAATATCCCCAAGCTTTATTTTTTACCCGCGAATTATTCTCCTCCGATATTCAATTTTCATCGATTCGAGCCGCTTCTAATACCGAGTTTTAGCCGCAAAAAGCCGCGTTTCCTCCGTTGATTACGACCACATGGAACGAAAGAAGGACAAATAAGAGAAAAAAAAGTGAGAAAGTAAACGATATATTTATAAATGTACCGGCGAAGTGATAATACGATCGAGAGAGCGAAGAGCATAACGGAGAAGCAACATCGCGAAAAGTCCGGGCGGGCAGTCTCTCGCGATAGTCCCGAGATTACGAACGAGGGGAAGCTGGTCGTTAAAATCTGTGCGCGAGCGCGACGCGTGTGTACGTTCGCGGGAATAACCCGGTCGCCGCCGTCCCCGCCATCCACGTATGTGTAGAACAAACGGGCATACGGAGAGTGTGATTTGCCGTAGTTAGCGACTCGGCGGACGAACTAGATTCGGACTAATCAAACGAGATTTATGACTCGGATGCTGCGATCTATATATATCCTCCGATATCTACGTACTCCAACTTATACGTCTATGTATGTATTCGATGTGCATTTATCCTGTGGTTATAGCCCCTTCCTCCCCACGGACGAAGAAGAAACGAGAGCGAGAGAGAGAGAGAGAGAGAGAGATAGAGCAAGCAAAGCGGCGGGAGAGTACGAACGCGAGCATCGAGTCGTATAATCCCAGCCCGCAGACACGGGGATGTATATTACTATCGAGTTTGCTAGAACCCGCCGGCCGCCACGATTGTTTCCGGATGTGTGTGTCTGGTGCGTCTCCGTACTAGAACTTTTCCCACCACCGACGTTCTTTCCGCTTCATTCATCAATAAAACAGCAATAGGATTATAAAATTTTCCACAACGGAAATACGGTTAATTTATATCTTCTCGTCAACGACGAATTATCATAGACGGGTACTCGTTATTAATTATCATTCTCGTTGAAAATCGTATCTTTATTTATATTCGCAATATAAATAGATCGTATTTTTATTTATATTCGCAAAGTTTCCATTTTTTTTGTTTTCGTGCTTTTGTAGATTCGCTCACGACACGTCGGTTTATTCGTCGAATATGCCTATGAACCTAACGCGATTCTCCTTGATTCTATTCACGCGCAGTCTTGATCCAGCTTAAATCAGAGCGTTTGATCCGGACCAAAATTCAGCCCGATGAAATTTCTGCTCAAAGTACGTACTACGAGTGAAAATTTGGTATAGCGCGGGTCTTAACTCGGTATAAACTCTCTCGTATAATTGGTATATATACGCGGCGGTCTCAAAGAGAATCGAGATATAAGGCACGACGACGTGTGAGTCTCGTTGTAACCGCGCCTCGACCCGTTTATTATTTGTTCAAGAAGTAGCGCGAGTGTTTATACTTTGCTATTGTCTCTGTGCTCCGTCTCATTCCCGCGGTCCCCCTACCCCCACTCGGATAACCGGTACAAGGGGGGCGAGGGCAGGCAGGAGGGACGACTTCACCGACTCAGCCGCACGCTGCGAGGATAATCGACGTAGGAACGCACTTCTCTCTGTCTCTTTCTCTCTCTCTCTCTCTCTCTCTCTGGCTCTCTCTCTCTCTCTCGTATCGTTTCCCGTGCTCGACAGTTGCATAATGTCTCGGAACGCCCATGAGATCTGCGCGTGATACACGTCACTCGTCGAGACGGGCGTCACCGGTGTAACGAGATCGATCGAATTCGATAAAATCCCATTAGTCTTCTCCCGTTCGCATCGTCGTTTCCGTTCGAAAATCGTTAAAGAGAAACGCGAGAAGTCACCTTTGGCCCGAAATTGCGAATCTCGAAAATGTCTAAACCATTTTTAGAAAAATTGACAAGAGCGAAGAGTTTTCTTTTTTTTTGCTCGAGTCTACCGAGTGGAGCTTTCACATCGACTTGACAACGAGAGAGCCCCGAGGAACTTTCGTACTATGCTTTTCTCTTTCTCTCTCTCTCTCTCTCTCTCTCTCTCTCTCTTCAAGGAACTCGGGCTTTGGTTCTCGACGTTGATGACGTTAACCCTAATATTTCGTCGTGTAACAACGTCTCGCGTGGCTAACACGATTGCGAGAAAGAGCGAGAAAGAGCTTTTGAGGAACGACGACGATGAGAAGAGGCTTGGGCAGGGGTTCTTGAAAGCCCCGCGGCCGATATCGGTCGTCGCCCCCCGCCGATGTAATGACGCGCTCGCGGCTCTCTCTCTTTCTCTCTCTCTCTCTCTCACTCACTGGGGCGCACGACTTCATCGTCGTCGTCGTCGTCGTCGTCGTCGTCTTATATAGAAAGAGAACTCCCCGGCAGCCAGGGTGGTGGGTGGCGGTCGTACTTTAGTGACGTCATATCGCCTCTCGGGTCACGTACACTGGAATTCAGGTCGAGTCTGCAGCTTGTATATCCATATACATATGCTCGCGCGCGCGCGCACACAGATACACATCAAATATATATACATATATATATGATTACGTTCAAACGTCTTTCTCTCTCTCTCTCTCTCTCTCTCCCTCTATTCCTCCTCCGCTGTTCTCGTTTTTCTCATTCTCGGATCTTGGCATGTGCAGCGCCGCGAGAAAAAAGAAAAAGCTAAAATACAACTCGATCACTTAGCGAGGAGATAGAGCGGGCGAGAGTTTCATTAAAATTAATTAAACGATTTAGCGCGAGAGTAGATTATTCTTTTATCTTTGTGTATTGACCTATAAATTTAGAGATTTTTGTACGAAGGATCTTGGCTCACGGACAGAGGCGCATCCGATTCATAATCGCCGTGCCGTGTACGTTCTCGTGTAAAAATAACCAACGGGCACGTAGGTCGAGGTCGGCTCTTTCTTTCTCTCTCTCTCTCTCTTTCTCTCTCTCTCTCTCTTATACACACGTATACAACGACTACATTACCTTTCCATTGTAAACGCGAGCTACGGCCGGGTACGGATTGCGGTACGAGCAGTTGTTTCGTACGCACTCGGCCACGAATATCTGCCAAATACGTCATACGGTAGACGTATAGGTATAACGTATACCGTCTCAAGCTGCGCCTATACGAGTAATATGTATATAAATTTTACGTTGGTTCGCAGTTTGTGCATTTGTGCCGTGAAAGTACCATTATTAGGTACTTTCCGGAGTCGTGGCACGCGATTCGTGCACGTGAATCGGTAGGCCGGCCATGATACACATTTTGCTACGGCGAAAACGTAAATACCGGAAGTCGGGATCGACGCGATAAAGAACGAGCTTCCTGCTCCCTAATCAAACACTAGTCGTACACGACGTCGCAAATATTTGTCGAAACGCGTGAAAACATTAATAATACTTTTTCTTAATTTGGCAGGTGACGATGATGTATTTCGAGAAAAGGAATTGGAAAAGAAAATGGGAAATAATCGATAATATATTTGATATACGACGTGTTTATCGAACGTTTCCACGATCCAAGGTGTTTGAAGCGGCGCGTTCACGTTGGCGCAGTAACGTCGCTCGTCTCTCGTTCTCATTCAATGACCGATGTGCTGCCCCCCACACACATATAACTATATAGATATATCGTTGAGAAGAAGAAAAAACACGGAGTCACGTGTCGAGAGACACGCAGACGCATCCGATACCGAGATTGGCTCGAACGATAGACCCACGGGGGGAAGGAGAGCCTACGCGTTCGCGAGTGGCCAAGGTGTCGTGCAACCTGTGCATGACCTTAAGCCCACCCGGCCAATTTTAACCCGCGTGTCTTGAGGCCTCGCGTGCGTGCGCGCCCCAGAATCTCATAAGAATATCGATCGAGGTTACTATAATTATACGCCGCTTCGTATAACTACCGCACTCTCGGCTTTGTTCTCTCTCTCTCTCTCTATCTATCTCTCTCGTTTTCCGTGCATAGATACGCGCCTCGGTATATATCAGGGGAATGTTCTTCTCACCCCTATTTTTCTTAACCCCGTTACGATTATTTTCGACGAACCGTTTACGGCGAAATTGTCTTATTTTGTTTCGAGAGAACGATAGAATAATGCCAGAATGCGAACGATCGGTCATTAACGATCGACGTCTTCTACTCCGGGGCAAATCTCGATTAATCGGCTTTGGAGCATCGATCACGCGTCGCGTGGAGAGGATCGTGCCCCGAGAGAACATCATTTCGAGATAGGTCATTCTCCGTCGCTGTTAGCGGTTCGCGTGTCGCGTCGCAAACAATTCCGAGTTATGCAAAGCGAGGCTTCGTCGATGTCGATGTCGTCGTCGTCGTCATCGTCGTCGTGTGTCGTCGACGTTGTGTCGTAGAAACCGGAGTGCGAAGGTCCCTCAACGTGCCATCGGCTGGCTCTCTTTTCTTCCGTACGATCAAAATCATATACATCCATACTTACTATAGTATATATGTTATTATAAGAATAAGAATAAGAATAAGAAGAAGTAGAAGAAGAGGGAGGAGAGAGAAAACAAAAAAAAAGCAAACAAGTTTGTGCGGGGTACGGTAGCCGGCGGCGCCACACCGGTCTCGCGTGCTCGTGTGCGCCCGCGCGCCTCCTAGTGTGTCGAAGGTCGGGAGAGGAAATTTTCATCTCCACCTCCTCGTAAATAAATTCTTCTTGTCCCTCCCGGGCATCTCGTTGGTCCACGGGATTGCGAACGAACCCACACCGTATCCACTCTGATTCGACGCCGACACCATCGAGCTCTCTCTCTCTCTCTCTCTCTCTCTCTCTCAAAACTCCACGAACCGCTCACGACGGACTTGATGATTTATCGGTCTCCTTATAGCCTCGTCGATTCTACGTACCTACCTACTGTTTTTTTCTTGAAAAAATAAAACGTTAGAGAAGGCATCTTGGAGCTATACGCGTCTACGTATAGAAAAGAACGACGTCCTTTCGGTAAATTTACGAAGCGATTCTCGGGAGAGTTAGTCGTCGCTGTCGTCGTCGTCGTCGTCGCCGCCGCCGCCGCCGCACACGCACGAGAACGCTAACCTATCTCCGTCCTCTACCGATTTCAATTTTCGTTAAATTATTTTCGTTACGAAACTTGACTACGTTTTTACGCGCATCCAAGCCGTCCAATCGGAGCTTTTTGCGCGTGCATACTCTTTCGTAAACTCGGCAGCAGGCTCGATATAAACACGATGTGTGCCTCTCGAGTGTATTATTCGACGTTACGACGGCATATCGATCAATCGTTTTCAATAAATACATATATATATATATATATATATATGCGACTCTCGAATTTGGGAAACGAAAAAAACAACGTCCAAAGTCGTACCGCGGTGTATACGTCCCTGCTCGTGCGACCAAACGACGACGGCATTCCTCTCCGCCGCTTTTCATGCGATAGCGTCTCGCGCTCGTTCCCGGTCAACGTGACGCCCGAACGATACCAGGGAATAACGCGTTCACGCACGCGTCCAAAGCGCCCCGACACCTCGTAGCTCGCACGAGTTTCCCGATCGAGCTATACGCACACCGAGAGTAAAATTTCGAAAGCGGCCCGACTCACGGAGAAAGAGAGAAAGAGAGAGAGAGAAGGAAGATCGTCGTCGCTTTTGCGCAATTCTATCTCTGTTCTCCTCGTCTCTAGTTTTATAGCCGAGGACTCGAGTAAATTTATATTATGCATGCTTAACCTTTATGCCGGGAAAGAAAAAAGAAGAAAAAAAAAAGAAAAAAAAAAAAAAGAAAAAAAAAGAGAGAACGACGAAATAACCGAGAATCGCAATGTGTACGTTTCTCGCGCCGAGATAAACACCAAGACGGAACCCGTTTCGTCGAAATATCGCGAGAGAGCGAGAGAGAGAGCGAGACACGCGTACCAGACTTGACGGACAGTCATTTATTATTTTTATCTCGCTCTCCCAAGCCCGATTTTATTTATGCATTCGAAATAATGTAAACAGACTCCCCGCGATTAAAAATCTTCTCGAGCGCGAAACCAAACGAAAAATTCATTAATTTTTCAGCCTCTCGATTATTTTACGAGTCCGGCACAACATCGGGTCTCGCGTTGTACGCGCGTCTCTACAATTATCCAATTTTCCTCGAGCCGCCACGTGGGTCTGCTTCGTTTATTACGACGGGCTGTATTATCTACCTACGATATATGCTGATTTCGAGCACATGGCCGTACGGCTAACGTTTATGGCTTTTCTCTCTCTCTCTCTCTCTCTCTCTCTCTCTTTCTCTCTCTTTCTCGCGCGCGCGCACGCGTTGACAAACGCTGTGAGAAAAAAAAAGTAGGCATATATAATATAAGCAGAGAGAGAGAGAGAGGGACGCGAGCGTTTTGTACTCAGGGCACGTATTATAGATCGAACTTGGCGATTGACCTGGTTCGCTCGCCGATCCTCCACCTCCTCCTCCTCCTCCTCCTCCACCTCCTCCTAGAGACGTCCTCAAGGCTCTTCTCTTATAATCGAGACGTGCCTCTCTCACCATCTTTCGTCTCCCCCTCTCGCAACTTCTCGGCCTGTACCGACGAGAAAGAGAATTCTCTCTCGTATTCGCGTCTCTCGGAACACATACAGAGAGCCAGCTCCTATCTCGTCTACTTTTCTATCTAATAAAGATACAAAAGTAGATACGATAAATTTACAACGCAATCGTATATTCGCACGCGCGCGCTTCGATCCAAACGGGACTATTCGCCTTTTTATTATCTTTTCGAAACGAGGAATTTTTTCGATCAACAAAATTCCGTTATCGTTGATAAATTTATATTCCCTTTTTTTTGTTGGCGCGAACGGACTCGAGGAAAACTTGGAAAGACCTCGGGAGAGGGTTAGAACGAGTTCGAGGGTGTTGAATGTCATCGAGGACACGGAAAGAGAATATTCAGGATGTAACGTAAGAAACGGGACGAAAGACGAGTCGGGCGAAGAAGAGAAGGGGAGGGGGCTCGGCAAAGAGGAAGAGAAGAAGCGACGGCGGCGGCGCATGGAAGCTAGACGAGGAGAGGAAAGGGCGTAATATAAAGGTGGTAGTAGTAGTAGTAGTAATAATAATAATGGTATAGGCGCTCGACGTCAACGGTGACCAAGCACATACGCGTATGAAGGATGCATGGAGGAGATGGTTTCTCTCTCTCTCTCTCTCTCTCTCTCTCTTCGCTATACCTACCTACCTACCTACCTACCTACCTACCTACCTAGCTATACGATATAAGGCATATGGGAGAATACATACATATATGGATGAATATATAGGTGTACGAAAAAATTTGTCAACGCAGGACACGTTCGAGGCGGATCGAAGACGCAATCGCGATTGACCCGATTCGAACGCTCACGATCGCTCTCGTACGAGATATAT